>CM046859.1:30350243-30633748 GCA_025617745.1 Heliocidaris erythrogramma
GGGTATAAATAAAGATATTCCAACACCCGGTATCGTCCCCTACTCATTTACATGGGGGCTGCCATTTTCTTGCTGATTTGGAGTTGTACATGAACCATTGAGAACTGTTCCAGTCAGGAAGATATTTTGAATCCAAATCCTAAATTGATTTTCTTCATTACCTAAAATCCCATATGTGACGAAAAATATAAAGTGGGTATTTACATGTATTATAAAAATTAAATCTTTATAATGATACTTTTAAATTGTCTGGTTTTGCTTAACAAAAATCGATTTTCTTGGGTTTGCCAAACAGAGCAGAACATAATATATGCAGCATGCATTCTGACTTTTCAAGTCCATTATCCGAAAGCAGGTGAATGCATAGTTTGCCGCTATAGATGCTCAGGGAAGAAGCATCCATAAAATTTGAATTAATTTGCTCCGTCCCATACGTCCAGTATCGAGAAAATAGATTTCTATTAAGCGAATATCGATTTTCAACAGAAATATGTAAGGAAATCTTCAGTTTAAAAATAAATTGACATATCTATTCTATATTTTTAATCTCAAATGGGTTTTTAATTTTGAAAAAGGCAATTGAGCATTTGGATTAAGAAAATCTTCTTGTACACATAAACAAAATGGCAGCCCCCATGTGCTGCTAGCAGACGATACATATTGCTAGCAGATGGTAAATTTTGCTCAGAAAATCTTGATTCGTATCGATCTCGTATATTTTGATCGAAGCCATATAGTCTAACAAGTAGGAATAAATAACACCTTTGAACACTATCATCTTTATTTTTGAGCGTAATTCTCCTTTAATAAACTCAGAAATAATACCTCATATCAGACTGAGGTTTTTACATTGCAAAGTTGGAGGATGTAAAATAGATCGCTTCGGTAATGTTTCCAAATTGTATGCATACTTTCAAACAAAGGTTGTTCTTGACAACCTGAATGCTTGCCGGACATAGCTACAAATAACGTATGCAAACTTGATTCCAAGCGTTGAGGCTCATTTATAAAAAGCAGGTTCTTGGAATAGCTCGTCACTAGGTGCTCAGAGAATATATGTGCATAAATTTGTATACATTACAGAAGCGGTCTATTGATTGGGAGCAAGTTTTATAACATTCTCTGAATACTTTTCTTAAAATATTGCTCTGAATATTTAATTTCCCCTGTTCCATTAAAAAAAAAAAATCAGGGCCATAAAATCTGTGTGTATCAGTAATTGATTCAGAATGCAAGAATTGCCATTAAGTGTTGCAGCTGTAACCTCTGCTGCCCAGTGTCATTAATGATTCACGACTCTGGGTTGAAATTTCAGCTGCAATGCACAATAGCAATTGTTGCATTCTGAATTAATTACTGATATACACAGATTTTGTGGCCCTGATTTTTTTTTTAATGGAACAGGGGAAATTAAATATTCAGAGCAATGTTTTAAGAAAAGTATTCAGAGAAATGTCATGAAACCCGCTCCCAATGAAATTTACATGTTACAATGTAAAAACCTCAGTCGGTTACGATGTATAAATGAACGATCAAAAAAGTCCACTGTTTTATTAAACACATAGTAGATTATGAAACAAGCCAATCGTTGTCTAAACTTTCTACAAAGAAAAGATTATAAATGTTTAACCAGTTTACCTTCTTCAAAATTAAGGATATGGATTGCGAATCATTAAGTATAAATACTTTTTTTCACGTATGTATTATAAGGGATTTTTTTATCATGCCATCAATGGATCATTCTCAGACACCCTTAAATTCTTGTTAAAATGCATTTTGACCACTTCATATAATCATGCTTGTCTGACTCTTTCTGTAATGTTTCAAAGCTTAAGCCGAACAGTCTATTTGCTTGTACAAAACCACTCACACTTCCATTTGTAAGACAAGCTTAAAAACAACCAGATTATCACTTACAGTCTGTTTGGAGAGATATACGGGCTGCTTAATTTGCCCAGCAGTAAGCAAAAACACTATTACAGCCCCAATCACATTTCAACAAAAATGGCCGCGGTATAGCATCTATAGTCTCATGCCTTGCCAAAGCTTATTGGATGCTCAACAAACATAGCATTCAGGTCCGTTCGAACTTAACGATGGGACAACACATTGCATTCAACGCCCAAGCCGCTATACATTGCCCAACCAAATTAGTAATGTATTCAAAGTAATAACAAAACATCTGCTCTTGAAATGTCTGTCACTTACTCTGACCCAAATTAGATGCAAATAAATATACATTCTATTGATTATTTATTTCTAAAAAGGTTTTTGGAGATAAGATTTTAGCGCAAGTAGTTTGCTATAATTCGTCCGAACATCTATGCAAAGAAAAATCATTGAAGGCCATTTAAATACTTTTTGTAGTCCAATGTTGCCAGTTTCTAATGACTTCTTTTTCGTCTCCCCCTCTTATTTCAGAGATTATTTAGATAAATGTTGAGATAGAATTAATACTAAATAAAACTTGTACAAGTTGGAGAAAAAAATACAGAAAAAATAAGAAAATATTCGTATCCATTCGTTCAACATATACGCACAAAATCTCATTTCTCTCTCTCATATGACGCAACAATGTCGTTTTATGACTTTTCTTTTCTCTTTCAAAGGGCGCACTTAAGAGAAAAAAGGTCACGAAGCGACGTGGCGTGAATTGCGATGGTTAATAATGTGTGGTGATTTTTTTTTTTTGGGGGGGGGGGGGAGGGGGGGGGGGGGGGTCTGAGCCCCGTCCAGTGCAGTAAGGTTTCAATAACAATCGGACAATCAACAATCTTCAAATCTTCATCATATACTAATATAGTATCTTCAAACTGAAACGGAATTCGGTAAACCATTGAATCACTTTCCATTTCGCATTAAAAAGTTAAAAATATCTTCACTTTCCTCCCCTCAATCCTTTTTCCTCAAATAAACATTTTCCTGATTCCTGTATGACCAAGATACATAAATATCATTCATTGAACGTTGAGTATATACACAAAATGTAAAAAGGATGTATGCGCTAACAACCATGAATTTGGATCTTGTTCAATATTTGACAAAAGAATATATACCTCAATCCCGCCAGCGGATTCCTCTGCACTCGCTGGGACAACATATTTTATTGATCTGGTTCACCGGGTGAGCCACGGATTTATCCCCACCAGTCAAAAAAAATGACAGATTTGCCATGTTCCAATCATGCCCAATGTGTATTGTATTTTCAAAATATGACAGGGACATATACCAGTAAAACGACACCGGTACCTGACCCTTGAGTTGGCCCGGGGCTTCGGCGACGCCGCCATCGCTCTGTCGTATCTAACCTCGAATGTGAAGGGTTAGATTCATCTTGTTATGATAGGTCTATGGCCCATCGTCGGACTCGTTTTTGGAAAGCTGTCAGAATTGGGGTTGTGGGTGATGGGTGGATATAGGACACGGTAAGGATGGGACAGGGGCGTGGGAAACCAACCTTTTATTTCAGTGGGTGTAGTCATAATAGCCATAGTATCGATTGTAATCTAGAATAGATAGCGAATTCGAGCACTTTTGGATGAATTCTCAACGATGATGTCTCACAATTCGCACAGAACATTGTTTTTCTCTCTCTCTCTCTTTCACCTCTCCTTTTCTCCCTCCCGCTTTAATCTCTCTCTCTCTCCCTCCTCTCTCTCTCTCTCTACCCCTTTCTCTTTAATTCCTCTTGTATTCGAACAGCCTCTACGCGTATGCATCGAGGTCATCACACCTTGATCCCAAAATTCCTCCATCGCCTATCCCTTCCTTTTTCGTCTCTCTCTTTCTCTCTCTCTCTGTGTCTCCTTTACCCTCTTATTTGACCCTTCCCCTAGCAAGCCAAGGGCGCCAAACTCTGGAAGCAGTGGCGTATCCAGCAAAGGGTGGAGCAAGCTTACACCCCCTCCGCTTGAAAGCCCCGGCACCCCTATAAAAAGGAATTGGGTTGATATGCATCATGACTGTGTGGGCGTTCTCTTTCTCCCTCACCCTCCCCCTCTTAACTCTCCCCCTTCTCCCACTCTCCATCTCTTTTCCAACACGGCGACATTCCCCTACAGGTATACTGCGGGCAAAGAGTGACCCAAAGAGCAAGCCCGCCTCCATACCTCCAGGACCAGTCAAGCACCCTCAACACACTGACGTGCACCAAATATCCGAGGTTGATTCGAGGTAGCCTTACACCCAATGAAGAGCCTGACAGACAAGATGATTGGGTTACAGATCTCTAGACTAATAGTTATCATGGCACAAATATATGACTTACCCTTTGTCATGCAAACTTCTAAGCTGATCATGATTATAACAAGTATTGCTTCATGATTAAGACACTGATAATATTGACGACAATCATTATGGTAATAACAGTGTCATAGTCATTAGTAATGATAATAATGATGATATTACTGACATGGGGGGGGGGGGGGGGGGGACGAAGCCTCTGCATACTTTCTTAGCTGACAGGAGGGGCAGAGGGGCGAATTCCATAACGACAGTACATACTGTTTATATATACATGTATATAATAAATATATTAAAAAAAAATGTTATAATAAAAACAATAATGATAGTCATAACATAAGAACATGAGTAAAGGTATCACCATCATTTAAAAGAATAGGCATTATAAACAAATGCCTGAACGGCACGAACATTAATCTGTATTTGTCAGTCCCTAAAAAGGTGAGGTAGTTGGGACCTTTGTGCCCCTTATCTATTTATAACATTTACAAATATCTGAAATATATTTGCAAATTTTATTCACCAGTCTCGGCCCAAGTCCTTGTAGTCTTGTGTAACATACCTTCGAAACAGAATGATCATCAGGGGAATCAAGGAAAGAAAATATAATTCAGGATGTTTTCTTTGTTGTTATGTATTGTACAAATATTGTGTAATTGATGTTTTAGCGGGAGTCCTTACATTTCAGTAACCATGGAAACGCTTTTCAGGACGCCTCTCGTCGCCGCAAATTGAAGGAAACAGCGGGTCAAAAGTCATCGTCCCGATTTATCATCGCAAACGTCTCGTAGAAAGATGAGAGCCGGCAGACGACGAATGCATTTTGAAGGAAAGAAAACTCCCGCGCTTTTGACGGAGAAGCATCTCGTTGACGCGTAATAAGATCTCGGCACCCGGAGCGCAGATAATTATGAAATCTCTCATTATACGCACTGTCCTCCGGCATTGCACTGGACGGGTTATAACGTTAACATTTTTTGTCGATTCAAGCGCTCTTCAGGGGATTCTACGTCTCGCCATCACTAAGCGGGTTTCGCGTCACTCAAATATTCATATTTCTTGAGAAATACAAACCTCTCATAAGCAAAGAAATAAATCGCATAATTTTTCTGGTTGAAACGCTCATGCTGACTTTAAGGTTTCATGTAACGTTGTAAGAAATCTGAGTGAAAACATCTGCCGTCTTAGTTTGCTTATTCTAAAAATAGTGTAATTTGAGTGAAGACAACATTAGGACAATTGAACTTTTTTTATCCGCAGATACCATTCAATTAAGATTTTTTTCTTCATTTTCTTCGCGAAGACGAATTTGTTGCACTGAAGCATACATCGGATTGGCTATTGTGTAACACACACTTGTTACGCTTGAAGGTTTCAGTCGTATAAAATCGAAGTATAAGAGCTTGTTTTTACTTGAGGGAAGAAATCCATTTTTATGTTGTAAATATTTTTGTCATAGTAAACCACTTTATTCGACATAACAGTCTTTACATTTCGAAGCTTCTTGTACTGGTGTTTGCTAGCAATCTCTTCAAACAATGATAATATGTTTCAGCTTTCATGTAATTTCTTATAATTTTCAAAACATACATTTAGGGATACATTAAAGGTTAAGGAAGTCGCCCCCTCCCGAAATCAAGATTCGGGAATTGTCAAAAATTCGTCTAAATGATGATTAAATGCTGACTTACCATACTTACCGTAAAGAGGAAATGTATGGTTTATCACTATGATTTGCCTGTGTGAGTAAAAGGGATCTAAAATAAAAAGTTGCAAACTACAAATTCAAAATTTTCTCGCTCTTACCCTTCCTAAAAAATGTCGCTTTTCATCAGAGGAACTGATACTTTTGTCCATAAACTAACCCCAACTTCAGATTATGCCTTCATATGAGAAAATGCAATGAATTATTTCGATCTTGTATAATATACAGTGGTGGAACAACAGCTTTGTAAAGGGTGGGGGGGGGGGGGGGGAAGCGTCACAATTTCGAAAATTTCACAATAATAAGGGCAAAGTTTTGTGTTGTATACTGAAGGTACGCCTAAATGTTTCTGAATTGGGGGGGGGGGGGGGTGTAGAGGGAGGGACGGACAAGTTGTGCCCCTAAATTTGTCAGAGTGCTTTCCTCAATATTATAGTAAAGGTATAAACGGATTGGAGGAAAATGGTGTAACTTTGTCTACTTTCTCGGGGCATGAAAAGTTTGAAAGTTAACGTTGACACGATCATGATCCACTGCGCCTTTACCCTATATACATAAAGCCTGGAAAGTTGGAGTTAAAAACCCCCCCAAACTCGCAATTCATCGACTTCCGACCTGCATCTAAATGTCCCCCTCTCTCTCCCTCCCTCTCCTCCCAATCTCCTTCTCTCCCTTACTTTCCCCCTTTTCCCCGTTCCCCCTCTCTCTCCTCCCTCTTGCTCCATCTCCTCCCCTCTCCTTTACCTTTCGCCTCCTCTCTCCCTCCCCCTCCCTCTATATTTTTTTCTGTCTCTCCACCATGTCAGAACCCGCCTCCAACTCTGACATATGCCTATCATTATCATCCTTGACGATCTGCTTCAATCATCTCGAACGACCCTCATCCACCCCGATAGAGATCAATACACCATTCATCTTCTAAGCAATGTCCCACATCATCCTCTAACAAAAAAAAACCTCGGCGATCTTGTCTTGATTGATGCGTCGGGAATAACTCCGTCAATATTTGGATAAGGGCGCTTGGCCTCCCAGCGACAAATTAAAAACACTTTTGAGCCGAAAATTTATTGACTTCGAATGAGTTATTTTCGTGTATGACCGGGGTCTTTATGTATTTTTTCTCTGTCTCTTGTCGTCACAGGAGGGGGGAAGAGTGTGTATCCGATAATTTGTGACTAAATTAAGATCCATTTAGAGCGCATGTGAGACGAGTATGCTGCAGGAAGGCGTGATGTCATCATAATAGCGTTCATATACGTATGTCTGTATGTGGAGAGCGGATGCAAGAACTATCAGCTCAGTGCAAAGAAGGGGGACATGATAATGAATTTATCCACAACAAAATTTTTTTTAATGTTTTAAAACCTACCTTGATGACAAGTTGTTTTGAGTGAAAGCAGACAAAGCAGAGAAAGTGATATTGAGTATGCCAGTCTCAAGAAATGGAGATGAGTAATTATTTAAAAAGAGGGCGTATTCAAAATCAAAATCATCACATTCTGGGAAGGTCGAATTGGCAATTTTTTTTTACCCCTTCAGATTTGGATCGAGGCCTCACAGAGTGGCACATGCCCTTCAAAAAAACACGAAAACAGGAAGGGTAAAAAGAAGAAACAGAGAGAAAGAAAGGAAGGCTAGAAAAACCAGCGAGAAAAGAAAATGATATAACCCGTCCTACACTCACTTCGCATTTCATTTAGGAGTAAGTCAGGTGCCCCCCAGTAACATCAGTGCCCCCCCCCTCAATGGTTGGATCCAGCAACGCCACAGGTGATGCTATTGAACAAAAATAAAACGTACCACCGACACACCCCAAATCTCTTGCAGGTGTTTTTACCTATCTGCGATTTAAAGCTGAAGGGCATTCATATTTCTAAGAAATTTTTTTTTCTTGGCTGAACCTAAAATTAATGTCAGATTTACGTCAAACCAATCCAAAGTGTGGGGAACTGCAAAACAACTTACAAAATCACCGACGAGTGAGAAAAGCCTTCCCAAATCGAAATTGAAGATAATTACAGTTTCACGCAGCGATTTCTTCCTGCAAGCAAGGATGGATAAATACATCGATAATATTTTTAAAAATCATATTGAGTGATTTTTAAGTTTGTCAAAAATTGGATTAGAAATTTTAGACAAATTTAAATATCACTCAATGTGAGGTTTAAAAAGATTGGAAATTTTTGACAAACATAAAATTCACTCAATGTGAGTTTTAAAAAGATTAAACTCCCTATTATGATACTAAACGTTATCGATGCATTTATCTAACCTAATTGCATGCAGGGAGAAATCGCTGCATGAAACTGTAATTAACTCCAGTTTCGGTTCGGGAAGGTTTTTTTTTACTCGTTTGTGATTTTGAAAGTTGCCTAGTAGGTACTTTTTGTTTTTGTTTTGCAGTGCCCAACACTTTGGACTGTTTTGACGTTAATCCGACTTCACGCTATGCATAATTCTATCACATGATAAACTTAAACGGACATATCTAAATGCATGTTAAAGCAAGCAACTTGACGAATGTCATGGAAAGAAAACTCATGCATCGTGTATACGATATCACCGAGCAAAAGATAAAAGAATTTACAATGTTTTATCATTTTGACTCCAGCGAAAAAAGGACGTCGATTTAAATTTGATGGGCAAAAACATTTTTAACAGGTGGCTGTCCATTTCTCCCATTTTCTGCATAGGGTGTACGGCGTAGCAGTGTTATCCTTAAAAAACCCCCCACAGATAATGCACTGGTTAATTTATGAGGGGGGGGGGCAGTAGTTCCGTGCCCCTTTTTGAATACCTGAAACCCAAGTGGCATACATTAGGTTCACAATCCCCAAATATGGCACATTCTTTTTTTTGGTCTAAAAAGGCTCTTGAAAATGTTATCCCCTTTTCTTCCCAAGTTGTCAAATTCCCCGAATTGTGCCACCCCTTTGAAAATAACCTAGATACGCTACTGATCATACACAATTCATGAAGAAGTCCCTTGATCAGAGGAAACAGGTCTTTGAAGACTTGCAGGACGCTTTCATCCACCTGCTGTGGAAAGATGCGCTCACGAAACGGATGAACAACACGAGTCGGAGAGCTCAATTTTTGTGACCCCAAGGCTTATATTTTATCAAATATCGGGATAATCGTAGCTGACAGAAAGGGTACACCTTGTACTAACAATCTCTGCTAGCTAATCTATGATGACAGTTATACATAATATAATGAGATCTTTTCTCGTTTTGTGCGTGTTTTTGAGCAGTTTTATTCATACCAGGCGTGTACAGGTTGTGTGTTGACGGGATGGTATTAAAATTACAGTAAGAAAGCGAGGGGGGGGGGGGTGCATATGAAAGGAAAATAGGAAGAAATGAACACATAAAATGCGTTTTGAAACATATTTCAAATATCTACTAAATGTTACTTCTGTATAAGCCAGTTCGGGGTTAGCGCATGGTACAAATGACCCCAAATATCCACAGATATTTTAGACATGGAGGGTCCCTTTATGTGCACTTCAGAAAAATAACTCTGGGAGTGATAGAGGTGCCTCATGAATAGCTTTTGTTTCCCCTTTAAAAAGAATACTTCCACCTGGATATCATGGAATGCACCATTAGTGCATAATTGAATAATGATTACATGACATTCATGAGCACATATCGAATATTAGTGTCAGTGGGTTTTAGAATTTGGTACAGATGACCTTTATCTGCTCATGCTCAGATTGCATCCCCGAAGGGGCTTATTGTATGCTATGACTATGCCATATGATACAGCCTATGCAAACTTGGTCTTTGAAAATTGGTAGTAACACAACTGTAGTGTCGCCTGTATGCTTTTATTGCCGTTGAAGTGCAGTAACATGCCTGTTGTATACGAGACGTCATTTTGATTGCGCCATTACCTACGCTAATCACGCCTGTGGCGTAAATTAGCTCAAATGCTAGCAATTCAACGCATTGTGTGCGTTGTGCATTTTGTTATCACTTCTTTTATACCATAACACTCTCACTTAGCGCCGTCAAAACCACACCAGTCGCTGACGCAGCCCTATGACGCAGCCCTATGTCAGCACAATGACGCATCGCATGCGATAAGAGTACAGTGGATGTGGAATGAGTGAGCAATGGTGTACAATGGATGACCCATTTCAGTTGGATTTCCAAACTGCTCTTCTTGTCTTCCATGGGGTCAGTTTGCTCACTTCTCCTTATCAAGGTCGCCGTAATACATTTCGTTAATGTTTTGCAGGGTTTTCATAAAAGCTAAGCTCACCCCTTTAGTTAATTTTTCTTAATTCAGTACGGATCACTGTAACTCAGAAAGAAAATGAATAACAAAAAATAACAGTGAAAATTGATTTTATGATGACATTATTATATAAATTTAGCTCCCGTTATTACAAAACTGGCTGGCAATGAGCCTGATTTCCGGTTATTTTCAGGCAGCCAATCAAAATTCGTTATTTTTCGAATGCTTTGTTCCTTTAGTTCCGGTTATATCGTTCTATTTCGGCTTTCTGTTCATTCTTGCCGTAAACTCTGATCTGATGAGTGCAAGGCAAAGAAGTTTAAGTATGCCTCCCTTAGAATTATGGTAATTAGGTTGACTCCTTGCGCTCCATAAAAGCACTGGATAAATTCTACCACTTTGTTAAAAGCACTGGATAAATTCTACCACTTTGTTGAGGATGAAATCTGGGTCCCGTTTCATAGAACTTGCTATCAATAACAAGTCAAAATGACTGTTATCAGCTACTGAAATCATGGCATTTGATTGGCTGAGAGCAGAATTTGTCATAGACCTGTTGCAATTGTTACTGATAAAAAGTTTTATGAAAAGGGGCCCTGGACTTTAGCATTATGAATATTGGCCTCAGCCGAGAGCTCTTACCCAGTAGCGCAGCATAGGACGGACCATCAATTGATTAGCTACCGGCAACATGATCACGAGGGGCAACGGGTCCTACCTAGTGAATACACTCTAAAAAATATCTGTATTTTTACAGGGGAAAAAATACAGATTAGTTCTGTATTTACTCATAACAGCTTATCTGATGTTATTTTGTACATCAATGGCATAGGAAAAAGTTACAACTAATCTGTATTTTTACATCAGAAGTTATGGCGACTCTGCTGACACCAGATTTGCTGTAAAATTACAGACAGTTTTTTTACAGAGTAGAGAGCGAATTAACAAAGCCATTGATTATTGAGAAGGTACGGGAGCGGGGTCGTATCATCTTTTTTCTCCTTCCTTTTCCCGTCTCCCTTTATTTTCCTCTCTTTTACCCCTCTATTTTTCTTCCGAACGCTATAAAGCACTGGCGTTCTCCACGCGACAGGTTAAACTCAAATATACGTTTGTGTATCGACATGAACCGAGCCAAGGCGGCATGCCGATCACGGATGCTATTCAATCAGGCGTGGAACTCTCACCTCGACCACTCTTACTGAACACCTACCCCTAGGGGACGCCCCCTCCAGAGGGGGGCCAACCCTCTATCCTCACATCCCTGGTCAAAGATCACTTCATGGCGTCATCACAAGTTCTTGACAATAAAACGAGTGAGCAAGCCCTTTAGCTAGACCTGTCACATATTTTATTTTCTGTGGCACGCCTTGGAAATGTCGTCTGCCCCTTCTTTCCCGCCCTTTCATGCGACCTTTTGAGATTTTAATGCAAAATCGTCATCTTCACGACCATTAGCAGGGAGGACCGAACAATACGATGATGAAGAAGTAATAAAGGCTAACTTTTACAAAACGCTTACACACTAGAACCATAACTGTAACGTCATCATCATCATCACCAGCAGCAGTAGCAGTAGTGGTGGTGGTGGTGGTGGTGGTAGTAGCAGGAGCAGTAGTAGTACTAGTAGAAGTAGTAGTAGAAGTATAAGTAGTAATAGTAGTAGTAGTAGAGGCAGTAGTGGTACATGTAATAGTAGTAATAGTAGTAGTAGTAGAAATAGTAGTAGTAGTAGTAGTAGTTGTAATAGTAGTAGTAGTAGTAGTAATAGTAGTAGTAGTAGTAGTTGTAGTAGTAGTAATTGTAGTAGTAGTAGCAGCAGTAGTAGTAGAAGTTGTAGTAGTAATAGTAGTAGTACTAGTAGTAGTTGTAGTAGTAGTAGGCCTAGTAGTAGTAGTTATAGTAATAGTAGTTGTAGTAGTAGTAGTAGTAGTAGCAGCAGCAGCAGTAGCAGCAGCAGCAGCAGTAGTAGTAGTAGTATATATTAAATATACCTTATTTATTTTCTGTGGCACGCCTTGGAAATGTCGTCTGCCCCTTCTTTCCCGCCCTTTCATGCGACCTTTTGAGATTTTAATGCAAAATCGTCATCTTCACCATTAGCAGGGAGGACCGAACAATACGATGATGAAGAAGTAATAAAGGCAAACTTTTACAAAACGCTTACACACTAGAACCATAATTGTAACGTCATCATCAGCAGCAGCAGCAGCAGTAGCAGTAGTGGTGGTGGTGGTGGTGGTGGTAGTAGCAGGAGCAGTAGTAGTAGTAGTAGTAGTAGTAGTAGAAGTAGTAGTAGTTATAGTAGTAGTAGTAGAGGCAGTAGTAGTACATGTAGTAGTAGAAGTAGTAGAAGTAGTAGAAGTAGTAGAAGTAGTAGTAGTAATAGTAGAACTAGTAGTAGTAGTAGTAGTAGTGTTGAGTTAGTAGTTGTGAAATAGTAGTAGAAGTAGTAGTAGTAGTAGTAGAAGTTGTAGTAGTAGCAGTAGTAGTATATAGTAATAGTAGTTGTAGTAGTAGTAGTAGTAGTAGTAGCAGCAGCAGTAGTAGTAGTAGCAGTAGTAGCAGTAGTAGTAGTTGTAGTAGTAGTAGTAGTAGTAGTAGTAGTAGTAGTGGTAGTAATAGCAGCAGCAGTAGTAGTAGTAATATTATTATTATTAGTAGTAGTAGTAGTAGTAGTAGTAGTAGTAGTAGTGGAAGTAGTAGTAGTAGTAGTAGCAGTAGTAGAAGTAGTATTTTTGCCGCGCTTTGGAAATTTACTTTCATTTATTTCACTCTCTTAAATATATATATATACAATACATATTTCATAACTGATTGCAGATAAGAAGTGGGGGAATCATAAAAAGTCATGTAGGCATGTCAGATATGATTCCCTGAAAATATACATAATTACAATAGTTACAGACATTTTAAAACAAGAAAACGTAGAAAAGGCAATCTGAGGAGAAAGTTGTAGCAGTTATAGAAATAGTAGTAGTTATACTACTACTAGTAGTAGGAGTAGTAGTAGTAGTGGTAGTAGCTGTAGTAGTAGTAGGAGTTATAGTAATAGTAGTTGTAGTAGTAGCAGTAGTAGTAGTTGAGGTAGTAGTTGTAGAAATAGTAGTAGTAGTAGTAGTAGTAGTAGTAGTAGTAGTTGAAGTAGTAGTAGTAGTAGTAGTAGTAGTAGTAATAGTAGTAATAGTAGTAGTAGTAGTAGTAGCAGTAGTAATAATAGCAGTAGTAATAGTAATGGTAGTAGCAGCAGTAGTAGTAGAAGTTGTTGTAGTAGTAGTAGTAGTTGTAGTAGTAGTAGCAGTAGTAGTAGTAGTAGTAGTAGTAGCAACAGCAGCAGTAGCAGTAGTAGCAGTAGTAGCAGTAGTAGTAGTTGTAGTAGTAGTAGTAGTAGTTGTAGTAGTAGCAGCAGCAGTAGTAGTAGTATTCGTATTAGTAGTAGTAGTAGTGGAATTAGTAGTAGTAGTAGTAGTAGTAGTAGTAGTATTGCTGCGCTTTGGAAATTTCTTTTTATTTATTTCACTGTCTTAAATATATATATATACAATACATATTTCATAACTGATTGAAGATAAGAAGTGGGGGAATCATAAAAAGTCATGTAGGCATGTCAGATATGATTCCCTGAAAATATACATAGTTACAATTGAAATATTTTCAAACAAAAAAACGTAGAAAAGGCGATCTGAGGAGAAAGTTGTAGCAGTTATAGAAATAGTAGTAGTTGTACTACTACTATTAGTAGCAGTAGTAGTAGTAGTGGTAGTAGCTGTAGTAGTAGTAGTAGTAGTATAGTAGCAGTAGTAGTGGTAGTAGCTGTAGTAGTAGTAGTAGTAGTAGTAGTAGTACAGTAGTAGTAGTAGTAGTATTTTTCACATACACTCTTAGAAATGTTGGGTAAATGCCACTGGGTAAATGAAGATTGGGCATAGGTTGGTTAAATCTTGCTCAACTTTTACATGCATTTACCCAACATTGGTCAAAAATAACAATGAAATTGGTAAAGTTTACCCAAAAGTTGGTCGGACTCATAAGGACTCTCATGTTGGGTAAAATTTGGGTAAAATTTTGCCCAATATTTTTAAGAGTGTACGGTCGTAAACCAAAATATACTTAAATCCCTTATTGTTATAGGTCCTCCAAAATTTGAAAAATTGACATTTTAGTCATTTTGTTTGTTGGACAAATGTTGGAGAAATGGGAAAGTTGATCGCCGCTACATCACAGTGACCGCTACGATACGGCAATTTCAAAATTCACATATGTAGGCCTATAGGGATAACAACTTAAAAAAAAAATCAAATCAAAGTATACAACGGTTGGATTGCCATTAAAACAGATCAACACAGAGGGGAAAACTTTTTTTAGATTCATGAAATAATATCACTTATCTGACGAAGATTCTGCTAGGATCGAAAGCTCATGCCACTTTTGACTCCATTTTACTCCATTGGCTCGCTATTATTGGATAAGCAGTTTTCAGCAGCTTGTTTTCGAAAGTTAATGAGAGTCACTTGAGTGAATAACAGCATCAGAATGATGCTGATTTTTTTTTAGAGCTAATAAAACGATAACTGAAATTTCTGGCGATAATAAGTTATTAAGATAATAAGTTATTACAGTCGTAATTTAAGATACATTTCATTGAATTATTTCTGTTATGAATTGTTTGTTCAGCATATGAGCTAATGCGATTTAGTAATGAATGCATCATTAGGTATAAAAAGGCGTATCAATTACAATTGTTTTAGGATATTTGTCTTTCTGTAGAAACAACCAAAACAGAAAGAAAAAGACCTGCTTATCCATTTAGAGGGAAGCAACATTTCCTTCTTTGAAAACCGGTCAGTGTTTGTGACATTATTAATACATTTAATAGGCAAGACTGACAGAGAATTTATTTAATTAAAGTTGACTAGAGTGTACCGAAGTTAACCACAGACAGAAAATACAACTTTTCTCTTACGAAATGATGCCTTAAAAATGGCAACGTCTAAATTGCATAATATCCTAAGTACACTTTATGTGTATGTGAGTGACCTACTACCATAAAACAGATTAAACAGAACTGAACAAATCCAGGAAATAATAAATTGAAAATCGAGAAAACTGCCCTAGAACAATGAGTTCGTGACTAGATGTGATTTGACTTTATTTGAGGTTGTGAATCTAATCAGTTTGGAAGACAGACGAGGGGTTTCCTCTGCAAACACTCACCTGTTGCTAAACGACCTATCTGTGTTCTTTCCTCTCCATTCCACGTCATTGTAGCAATACTTTCATTTTCCAGGAGTTGACAGAATCATAGGAGACAAAGTACAGCCCATTTTCTTAATCGCTATCTCTTATTCCACTTCAAAACGTCGGATTATAATTATGATGGTTTGGGGGAAATGGAATGAGGGATACGTTTGTCGAGCGGAATAAATAATTCGGAATCTTGGGAGGGAAAACAGAACGAAATTGCTTTTTTGTTTGCTTCTATAACAACGCACAAGTCTGTCCACGGATGATGTGCATATTTGGTGTATTTCGGAAGGTCTGCGTGATCGTAAAAGCGGCAACCAGTCCCACAAAGCACTTCTCATCTACGACGGAGTCAGCGTTTCTATGAAACTGGAGATGGGAGAAACTTTTAGAATCTGTTGTTTAGTCCATAAATAATATTTGATAATTACAACGTGCTGAAAATAGTAACAAATACATGATAAAGAGAGGACACATGTAATTATATTTTTATAACCATTCATGACAGTTACTGGTTATAAAGAAATGGCACATGTAATGATATTTCCAAGCCTTCAGAACATTACGTCAATAGTTAATTAGTCTTACACTGTATCTTAAGATAAATCATTTGTATTCAAGACATGACGCACAAAATAACTACGTGAATATCATTCGAGCTTGACGGGAACAAAATGAATCCGTGCATTGATGAAAACGAGTTGAGTATAATGAATTACATCATCACATACAAAAATTACATGATTAAGAAATGCTGATGCAATGGTCGGAATAAATCCTAGCAAAGAAGAAGCCTGAAACACAACAGCTCAAACAAAAATTAAAAGTGGATGAAGAATTGCATGAAGCTATTTATCGGTTACACCAAGTAGGGTCTATTATGCAGTATGAGAGTCATTACATATTCTAAAAAAATAAGAAGGAAGAGGAGGAAGGGGCCGACTGCTCGGAGAGTTATTAATAAAGGTGGCACCATAGGGGTAAAGACATAACCATAGGTGTATCTCGGATCTCAAGCTCGGATCTCAATATCCTATATCTTCTTTCCCCTGAAGACATCAGCAAATAATCCATGCAATGGCGTAGCGTGTGTACTGCCAATTTGGGGCGCTGGAATCATGGCGATAGGGGGGGGGGGAGGTGGTCATTGGTTTCATTCGGTGAATGAAATGCGAAGTTAACGTAATCGATTATGGGGAGGGCGCGGGTGGGGGTTCTTTCATCATTTTTTCTCGTCCTTGAATTCCCCTCTCATTCCTTTTATTTACCCCTTTTCACCATTCGATGGGGGGGGGGGGGGGGCATAGGCCTTTGTGTCCCATCCTCAGCTACGCAATATTTTGCCCCAGCTAAAAAACAAGTTAACAAAATTTCACATAACCATGCCTCAAAATTGGGTCAGCACTATACCAATTTATCATCCAAACAAATATGCCGGCTACAACATCATTCCAATCAAATTGTGCATTCCTTCGAAAAAATCATTTGAAAATTCTTAGCCAAAAAATATTGTTGAGTGCATGACAAGAGAAATGTGTCTCAGTTGTTGACATACACACAGTAGAATCGACGGGATAACGAAAAAAATCACGAAGAGAACATTTTTGCTCGAAATCATACACAAACAAAACTATTTAGAATGAGGCTTCCCATTTATACAGATGTAGAAATATCAATTGCCTGTTGCACACGCTATGCATGCGCCATCTGAGATCAAAATTGTAGACAAATGAAATTAAAAATGAACAATGCAAACAATTCAATGCAATTCAATTCAAATTCAAAAATGGTTTATTGAAAGAAATATGTGTCGCAGCCAAAAGCTGAATAAAACATGTGTACAACTACTACCGGTAATACAAGGTATAAATACAGCAAATGAAAGTGAATCAATGAAGTAAGCAAATTATAAGATACATCATTAAAATACGTTAAACATTAAAGAAAATCGAAAAGTACACAAATTATATTCGTCACACATATTTTACATGTACTTACATGCATCTAATAACATATTAACAATGTCTTCATGAAAAGAGGTATAGAGCCAGGTAATGACAATGAGACAATGAGGTAATGAGATGGTGAGAGGAAAGGATAGAGTGGAAATAGATGAGATAGGAAAGAGAGTGAGCACTGGCATTGGAAGACTAACAGAGAGAGAGAGAGAGAGAAAGAGAAGGGGGTGAAAGGAGGGATACAAAGGAAGAAGGGTGAGGCATGGTGACAAACAAAGTAATGGTAGAGAGAGAGAGAGAGAAAGTGGAAGATAAAAATACATTGACAAATAATATTTCAAAATTATATTATATATACATAGTAATCTATACTTAGATATTCCATGGGTAATTTGCGAGAAATTTGAGTTTGAATATAGCAAATTAATGGGTAGCTCAAGCAGGCCCGTAACTAGGATTTTTGTGGGGGGCTTCAACATTGGAAAAAGTGGACCTTTCTGCGCCAAGCAACCGAGTAGGGGTGGCGGATGGCGGGGTCAGGGGGCGTGCCTCTCCGAGGGTATGGGCACGAGCATATATACAGCCATTGAAAAATTATTAGACCAAGTATTGTACTGATAGTGTTATTTTTGTGGGAAGAAGGAAATAAAATATCATAAAATCAAGGTATAATTGCTGGAATTTGGTATTCATTCAATGAAATACAAAGACAAATCATTTTTATGAATTTGTTTCCATATTATAGTACCGTTATTACAGAAGCTTGGTCTAATAATTTTTGCAGGGGTGTATATATATATATATGTATATATATATAATAGCTTTGGCAACTCTCGTGGAAATAAATACAATGTGAAAGGAAATGAGAGAATAATGGTTGCGTAACTAAACAAGAGCCCCAGGGGGCACGACGCTCACCTGATGTGGATCAATTCATATCTGGTGCATGTTCTCTCTAGCACCACCAGGAGATATGTTAGAAATTGAAAGAACTAGGATAATGTACAAGAGATGATGTTAGAAATTAACATAATTCCCCCCACCCCATGGTCTACTTTGGATCCCCTACCCCTAAGGATGATTCCTACCAAGTTTGGTTGAATTCCGATCTCCATACACAATACCAAGTCTGAGCTATGCCTGGTTCTGGAGAAGATGTTTGAAATTTACATATCTTTTACAATTGGGGGCCCTCCCCCTGGGCCCCCTGGGGGCCACATGTACCATTTTAGCAACTTTGGGTCCCCTACCCCTAAGGATGATTCCTACCAAGTTTGGTTGAATTCCGATAATGTGTTTTGGAGAAGAAGATCAGAATGTACATTTTGCCTGGCAGCGCCCCCCCCTCCAGTATGTTACCCCCACAGGGCCCCTATAGGGCCACTCAGAGAAATTTCATGAACAACATTCATTCTTCATCTATAGAGGTATCTCCATACACAATACCAAGTCTGAGCTATGCCTGGTTCTGGAGAAGAAGATGTTTGAAATTTACATAGCTTTTACAATTGGGGGCCCTCCCCCTGGGCCCCCTGGGGGCCACATGCACCATTTTAGCAACTTTGGGTCCCCTACCCCTAAGGATGATTCCTACCATGTTTGGTTGAATTCCGATAATGTGTTTTGGAGAAGAAGATCAGAATGTACATTTTGCCTCGCAGCGCCCCCCCCTCCCTCCAGTATGTTACCCCCACAGGGCCCCTATAGGGCCACTCAGAGAAATTTCATGAACAACATTCATTCTTCATCTATAGAGGTATCTCCATACACAATACCAAGTCTGAGCTTTGCCTGGTTCTGGAGAAGAAGATGTTTGAAATTTACATAGCTTTTACAATTGGGGGCCTTCCCCCTGGGCCCCCCTGGGGGCCACATGTACCATTTTAGCAACTTTGGGTCCCCTACCACTAAGGATGATTCCTACCAAGTTTGGTTGAATTCCGATAATGTGTTTTGGAGAAGAAGATCAGAATGTACATTTTGCCTGGCAGCGCCCCCCCCTCCAGTATGTTACCCCCACAGGGCCCCTATAGGGCCACTCAGAGAAATTTCATGAACAACATTCATTCTTCATCTATAGAGGTATCTCCATACACAATACCAAGTCTGAGCTTTGCCTGGTTCTGGAGAAGAAGATGTTTGAAATTTACATAGCTTTTACAATTGGGGGCCTTCCCCCTGGGCCCCCCTGGGGGCCACATGTACCATTTTAGCAACTTTGGGTCCCCTACCACTAAGGATGATTCCTACCAAGTTTGGTTGAATTCCGATAATGTGTTTTGGAGAAGAAGATCAGAATGTACATTTTGCCTGGCAGCGCCCCCCTCCAATATGTTACCCCCACAGGGCCCCTATAGGGCCACTCAGAGAAATTTCATGAACAACATTCATTCTTCATCTATAGAGGTATCTCCATACACAATACCAAGTCTGAGCTATGCCTGGTTCTGGAGAAGAAGATGTTTGAAATTTACATAGCTTTTACAATTGGGGGCATTCCCCCTGGGCCCCCCTGGGGGCCACATGTACCATTTTAGCAACTTTGGGTCCCCTACCCCTAAGGATGATTCCTACCAAGTTTGGTTGAATTCCGATAATGTGTTTTGGAGAAGAAGATCAGAATGTACATTTTGCCTGGCAGCGCCCCCCCCCCCTCCAGTATGTTACCCCCACAGGGCCCCTATAGGGCCACTCAGAGAAATTTCATGAACAACATTCATTCTTCATCTATAGAGGTATCTCCATACACAATACCAAGTCTGAGCTATGCCTGGTTCTGGAGAAGAAGATGTTTGAAATTTACATAGCTTTTACAATTGGGGGCCCTCCCCCTGGGCCCCCTGGGGGCCACATGCACCATTTTAGCAACTTTGGGTCCCCTACCCCTAAGGATGATTCCTACCATGTTTGGTTGAATTCCGATAATGTGTTTTGGAGAAGAAGATCAGAATGTACATTTTGCCTGGCAGCGCCCCCCCCCTCCCTCCAGTATGTTACCCCCACAGGGCCCCTATAGGGCCACTCAGAGAAATTTCATGAACAACATTCATTCTTCATCTATAGAGGTATCTCCATACACAATACCAAGTCTGAGCTTTGCCTGGTTCTGGAGAAGAAGATGTTTGAAATTTACATAGCTTTTACAATTGGGGGCCTTCCCCCTGGGCCCCCTGGGTGCCACATGTACCATTTTAGCAACTTTGGGTCCCCTACCACTAAGGATGATTCCTACCAAGTTTGGTTGAATTCCGATAATGTGTTTTGGAGAAGAAGATCAGAATGTACATTTTGCCTGGCAGCGCCCCCCCCCCCCCCTCCAGTAAGTTACCCCCACAGGGCCCCTATAGGGCCACTCAGAGAAATTTCATGAACAACATTCATTCTTCATCTATAGAGGTATCTCCATACACAATACCAAGTCTGAGCTTTGCCTGGTTCTGGAGAAGAAGATGTTTGAAATTTACATAGCTTTTACAATTGGGGGCCTTCCCCCTGGGCCCCCCTGGGGGCCACATGTACCATTTTAGCAACTTTGGGTCCCCTACCACTAAGGATGATTCCTACCAAGTTTGGTTGAATTCCGATAATGTGTTTTGGAGAAGAAGATCAGAATGTACATTTTGCCTGGCAGCGCCCCCCTCCAATATGTTACCCCCACAGGGCCCCTATAGGGCCACTCAGAGAAATTTCATGAACAACATTCATTCTTCATCTATAGAGGTATCTCCATACACAATACCAAGTCTGAGCTATGCCTGGTTCTGGAGAAGAAGATGTTTGAAATTTACATAGCTTTTACAATTGGGGGCCTTCCCCTGGGCCCCCCTGGGGGCCACATGTACCATTTTAGCAACTTTGGGTCCCCT
This sequence comes from Heliocidaris erythrogramma, assembly GCA_025617745.1. NCBI lineage: Eukaryota > Metazoa > Echinodermata > Echinoidea > Camarodonta > Echinometridae > Heliocidaris > Heliocidaris erythrogramma. Next base: position 30,371,504 of record CM046859.1, read on the forward strand.
ACCCCTAAGGATGATTCCTACCAAGTTTGGTTGAATTCCGATAATGTGTTTTGGAGAAGAAGATCAGAATGTACATTTTGCCTGGCAGCGCCCCCCCCCCCCCCCTCCAGTATGTTACCCCCACAGGGCCCCTATAGGGCCACTCAGAGAAATTTCATGAACAACATTCATTCTTCATCTATAGAGGTATCTCCATACACAATACCAAGTCTGAGCTATGCCTGGTTCTGGAGAAGAAGATGTTTGAAATTTACATAGCTTTTACAATTGGGGCCCTCCCCCTGGGCCCCCCTGGGGGCCACATGTACCATTTTAGCAACTTTGGGTCCCCTACCCATAAGGATGATTCCTACCAAGTTTGGTTGAATTCCGATCATGGGTTTTGGAGAAGAAGATGAAAATGTAAAAAGTTAACGGACGACGGACGACGCACGACGCACGACGGACGACGGACGACGGACGACGGACAAATTTCCATCGCAATAGCTCACTCGAGCCTTAGGCTCAGGTGAGCTAAAAAATCAAAGTTCCCAGAGCTGTCCATGGCGATAGGGCAGTGACTTGCTTGAAAATTGTCATAACATTGAATATTCACGGACATCGGAGTCGCTGCATGGAACTATCCCGTTTATAAGGTTTGCGAGCGAGCGAAGCGAGAGAGGAAAAATGCTCTTTACTTTGCTGCTGCTCATTTCAATATAGAAAGTGGACTTAACGAGTATTTGGGTGCCATGGCGATAGGGCAGCGACGTACCTGAATATTACAGTAGCATATATGGAAATATTAATGCACCTCGCTGTCTGAAACTAATTTATAAGGTTTGCGAGCGAGCGAAGCGAGCGAAGAAAAATGAACTTTAATTTGCTGTTGCTAATTTCAATATAGAAAGTAAGGTAAATCTAATATCTGGGCGCCATGGCGATAATAAGGCAGTGACGTGCACGAAAATTGTTTTAACACTGAACATTCATGGACATATTACAATAAATACTATGGAGAAATATTCATGGTCCTCGCTGCCTGAAACTAATCAAAGTTTTGTGATTAAGCGAAGCGAGCGTCGGAAAACGTATTTTACTATCTCCCAAATAATATTTCCAAAACACCCCAAGTGTTATATTGGAGTATCTTGTTATTTCTCATTATAGTTTCCAAGAAGTCGATATTTTATAAAATACTCACATTGCACTTCAACAGGTTCAATGGTAAATCAACTTCATCATATCTCCATTCAGTTTCGTCAAATTTCATTCAGTCGTCCGACCTGGCAAGCCGCTGCAAAATTTTATCATCAAATCCATCTTTGAGAAGTCGATTTCAAGAAATTTTCATTCAAATTCGTCACATAGACAAGACCTTACAACGACCGGGTGACGATTTTGAATAACTCTTTGAACTCTTTCAGTCTTTGACAAAATCGATAGCAAATTAAAAAATAAATTCCGACAATGAATGGCCAAAGACAAAAGCAAATTGACTATAGGCCTTATAAATGGCTGTGCAATGTATCACGAAGTTGCAAGACAAAAGCAAATAAAATTGACTATGGAAACCCTATTATCTCACATTATTTTCCGCATTCGTTCCGCTCTCCCCTTTCACGTGACCCCTTGACTGTGCGCCCCTCCCCTGTCTAAGCCAGTTGGTATGGAAATGTTTACAATTTTTAACCTAAACATCACTATTCTGATGTCACTTTGGATTTTTTGTTTATATTCGAACCCTCTGCCCCCCCGTTACAGGCCTGCCATGGACCTACTTCAAATAATTCTTTGAACGACGCTTTGAAAAAAATCGATTGCAACATGGTATAACGTATAAAATTTGAAAATGAATGGTGAAAGACGACATTGATTAATTATAGCATTGCCAGATTAGAAAGATACGGGACCTAGCTTCTTCTTTTTTATAAATCTTTTTTTTTCTTCAAGCGGACCTCTGCTCGCCAACGGGGGGGGGGGGGGGGGGGGGGGGGGTTCGTTCGAACCCAATGAACCCCCCCCCTATTTACGGGGCTGTCAAGATACCATCTAGTTTGTGTACCTAGCTTCTTCTTTTTTTTAAATCTTTTTTTTTCTTCAAGCGGACCTCTGCTCGCCAACGGGGGGGGGGGGGGGGGGGGGGGGTTCGTTCGAACCCAATGAACCCCCCCCCCCCCCCCCAAGTAGAGAAAGAGAGTTGTATTCAAGGCGCTGACTTTAGGACTTTTTGCGCGTCATGCAAGATTGATATCGATACAAAAGTGATCGCAAATTGAATTAATTTTAATAACTAACATATGAGATAATTGCTTTCACACACTCGATTAGCGCAGGAACTGAGGCAACTGAGCCAGGTTTAATTGCCTAAAACCCGGCTCATTCGACGCGCCATTTCGATTGCGTCAGTGCCTGCGCTAATGGAGCCCGTATAAAGGTAATTAACCCAAACTCAAGCTATCAAAAGTATTGGTTGCACTGTTCACTTTCCAATCACTTTTTTTTAACTACATCACTCTTTCATCATGACGTGCAAAAACTTGGAAAAGTCACTGACGCGGTCCCAACGTCAGCAAACGACTCAAGGACCGCGTCAGCTATGGTAGGTTTGATTATAGCGTAAGTATACAGCATTCGAAATGATGATTCATGTGCAATGGGCAGAAACAACTTAACTGTAATGACAACTGAAAACGTGGCGTCAAATTCATGCCACAAGAAACTGGCGAAAAATAATACAAGGTTTTTTGTTTGATACATAGTAATTTGTATGCAACGATTCACCGGGCCAAAGTGTTCCTTCAATATCGTTTTTTTTTGTTGTTGTTGTTGACTAATCCGGATAATTTGTTTTTGTAACTATTTGTGAAAGGTAATATCAAATGAAATATCACTGATAGAGTAGGCCTAAATGACAAAAGAACGGCATTTTTATTAAAAAATAAAGGAACATGTATCCTGAATAGAAATTTAGCTTGTACTCATTTACGAGAGGAAAACTATAAAGCATGCAGTGAAAAATATACACAAACAAACCTATTGTAACTGTGGGGATTAAACAACATGGGTGACTTGTAACACAGTAATAAATGAATCTAAAAAAAAAAAAAAGAAAAGAAGAAGATATTTAAAGTCAATCAACTTTTCTGACTTGTTCATTAATTTTATTTCACTGTTATAAAGGATAAATAATGTGTAAGGCACACAAGCTGAGGGAGATACAATTTCTCAAAATTGCTGGAGCACAAGGAAGGACTTTAAGGAAGGACTCTTTTGCTGATCATAAATTATGTGCGGGGATTTTTTTTCTCCAGTTACACCGCCAATTATTATGCAGCATAATATTTCTATTATGATTATTACACAGTAATACAAATTACAGTCTCTGTCATGCAAACAATATCATCGGCATTATTGCCGACCTTGTACATCGAATTACTTCTAGTCTCCTTCTCAACCCATTCTCTCTAAAACTCCTATAATCCACATTACTCTATGTAAAGATAACCCAAATGAACTCTCTTCCATTTCTGTCAGAATCTCCATGGTGACTGCGAATACGAAAAACAAAGAAATACACAACAATACCAATAGCAGTCTTAGCGCATAAAAGAATAAAGCGCATAAACGACAACCGAAGCGGTCGGTATGAGTGAGTGTTTAAGAGGGAATACATATGTAAACTCAACCTACGGTTCTACATCAGCCTCTTTGCCGGCTTCGTAAGACACTTGGTAAGAGAAATGTCAAGGGCGTACAAAACACCACACCAGGAAAAAACTTCAAGTGCCCTGTTCTCATCATATCTGGCCTATTATTCACAGTAGGAGAATATAAGTGAAATACATGGTCAAGCTGAAAGAAAGAGAATATATGCCTAGTTGCCTTTGTCTGAAATGCCCGAGCAGAGCAATGTAACGAGAGGAGCATTTTTTTGTGTGCGTTAACTGCATACATGTGAACATCATTATACTCGCTCTATAATATGTTTATTTCTTTTTCAAAGAAGCGATGTATGATATATTCCTTGAAAACGTGAGTATACATGACATAATAACGTAGATCTACGACGGACAAGGAAGAATTCCCATGATATTATAACAGTTTTTGCCATTTGGCTCTGTATGGTTTTCATGTTTTGAAGCATTTTTTAAAATAGAAAACACACTAACTTTCTTGGGGAAGCAATGGCATAGAATTTATAAATATTCCAATTGCGAAGAGTCTAAAAAAACGTTGTGCACAAAATGGAGTGCTTATATAAAAAAAGTCTTTTGTCTCCTCACAAAACATGATAATTATTGTTAAAAGTCAAATTCTTAAAACGCGAAGAAGAATGGCATAGAATTTATAAATATTCCAATTGCGAACAGTCTAAAAAAGATATACATGTAATGTATACACGTATTTATAAAAGTATGTGAACATATACCCGCTCTGTAATCTGTTTATTCTTTTTCAAAGAAGCGATGTATGATATATTCCACGAAAACGGAAGTATACATGACATAATCAATAACGTAGATCTACGACGGACAAGGAAGAATTCCCGAGATATTATAATAGATTTTGCCGTTTGACTCTGTACGGTTTCCATGTTTTGAAGCATTTAAAAAAAAGAAAACACACTCACATTCTTGGGGAAGCAATGGCATAGAATTTATAAATATTCCAATTGCGAAGAGTCTAAAAAACGTTGTGCACAAAATGGAGTGCTTATATAAAAAAGTCTTTTGTCTCCTCACAAAACATGATAATTATTGTTAAAAGTCAAATTCTTAAAACGCGAACATAATAATATTAAATTGAACATGAGATTCTATAAATGTATATTCTACGTCTTAAAGTATTATGTTTTGTAATATGTCTTTCATTTTATATAGTCTTGTACATTCTTCTCTATTAACCAGGAGTTACTTTGTATTGCCATTTGTTGATGCATGAAGGTGATGTTGAAGAAAAAAACCAAAAACGATTCGCTGCCAAGTCATGTGACGAGACATTTGACATTAAACTCCCCGGTTCACTACGCCGTCTGGGCATTTACACTACAAGATAAAAATCACAACTTTTTGATGATTAGTTACATTGTAACGTCACCATGGTTACATATTTCTTTATGTTGGTGTTCTACAAACATATTTGAGAATGTTTCCGAGGGTTGACTGACGTGAGAAGGGCGATAAGCATAATGTTTAAGACGTCTGTAATTTAGTAAAGCCATGACGCAACCAACCCTTACCTTTTGTTCAACTGTGTATTACGAGTTCAAAAATGTATGGCAAATAACCAAATCCCCGCTCACACCGGGTGGGGGGGGGGGGGGGGGGGGTTTCATCAAGTGTCTTGTCAGTGATATTTGCTCTCAGCCAATCAGAAGCAAGGATTTCAGTAATTTATAACAGTTATTGCAACATGTCATTGATGACAAGTTTTATGAAACAGGGCCCATGCAGGTGTCATTTCCGTCAGGCTAAATAAGCCTGTGAAGACAATTGACCCATACACCAGTTTTTAAAATAATTGTTTGCACTTTTGCAATCACTTTTTAGACGATATCAGTCTTTCATGACGAGTAAAAGACCATACAAGTGACTGCCGCATTCCTAACGTCAGCAAATAACGTCCCGCGTGAGCCAGGCTTTATGATGTATTGTGATTGGTGACAGTATGCCGTGATCCTATTCATAACACTAATGCTAGCCTTTAATATAGGCGATTTTGCTGCTTTGTCGACCCCCCCTGGTCGATCCTCGAATCGCGCGGAATAGTACTCTCAGTTTTGCTCGGAAAGTCTCGCTGCACCAACGCCGTTACCCACCCGTCAACGTAATCATTTTTTGTATAATTATATTCAAGACGACTAAGAGGTTAAGAAGCATTCAACAACCTTCCCAAATAAGGCAGAATACAACTCGTTATGTTTAACCCACAGATTTAAACACTGAATTCTACAGTTCATTTAACCAATCAAATAAAAGGAACCGTAACGGTAACGGAAAACACTGAGCTCGTCCATTATTCAGTGGGGACCGAAAAAGTGTAGATAGGGGGATAAAGCTGAAAGTATTCATCATTCATCATGATAAAAAAATCCACACACAAATAAATGTTTGCTCATTTTTCAAAAAGAAAATGGTCAACAGTCATATTTTTCTTAAATGTGGAAATTACCATGCCCTATCTGCAATAGCAAATTTTTTCCTCCTCCATGTTCGGAATCAGCTGAACAGTCTCTTCACGCCATAACAGGAACTGAATTATTCTTGAAAAATTTTCGTAAAAAAATGACAAAAGATTTCAAAGTTTAAACTATGAAAACAACAAGTAACGTTGAAGGGTGGGTAAATGCGTTGCTGCAGCAAGCCTTCCCTCGCAATAATCAGAGAACTATTCCGCGCGTTTCGAGGATCGACACAATCACCTTGATTAAAGGCAACTGCAATGCTAGCTGTGTCGTAGTGATTTAAAAACTTGACTGAAGATGGTAACGTCGTGAGTTCGATTCCCGGCAAGGGATGACGGACAGTCAACCTGTCCGAAACGTCGAGTCTTCTCCACTCTCAGTCACTCATCTGGTTTACAGTCCTTTTCAGGACTTCACACTTTCAAGAAAGATTACTTCTACACTCTCTGAATTTCTGTCTCGCCTTTCCTTTTCTTCTCCTCTCAACTTTTCTCCACTTTCTTCTTCTCACTCAATAGTCCTTTTTCAGGACTAACCACATGGTGAACCGTAAACCTTCTCCACGTTATCAGTACCACCATGCAAACATCTACCTTTAATGTGATCACATATCATAACCAAATGGCTAGTTCCATCTACTGCACACCGCCAACAAAGTAACTGCTATGAATGAGATAAAATTTCGACCAATGCAGTTCGGGGATACAATGTATATGTATTTGCAATCAGTTTTAACCCTTCGCCCTAATCTGCAGATCAGTCGTCAAAGTTCATATCACTCCAACATCAACTAAATAACACGAAGAATATCTGTTTCCTGTTCTGGTTATCACAATTTCGCCAGAGACATTTAAAATATTCCACTTCTTAAACAGCCACTATAGGTCAAGGATCTTTAGATAAGTCGAAAATTAGCTTAAATGTTGGTCTCTTAAAAAAAACTTATGTCACGTCATCATAAACTTGAGCAGATATGAAAATTGTTTTCGAAATGCTACAGCGTATTTCGACGTGGGATAATATTGATAACTCTCCCGAGGCATGCAGGCACAACATGACGTTCTTCAATCATATGAAAAATTCTCTAAAAGTCAAGTGCCTGTTGGTTTTGTCAACACTATCGGCACAAGAAAATTTGAGGACTACGGCCTTTCCGTTTTTTAAACAGACGACGTCGACAATGAAAGGATATAGACCAATACCATTTTCATTACTAAAAAAAGGCTGATAGATTACACAATCTCTGAAGCCGTGATGAAGGTTCTAGCCCCATCATGGCACTAATGTCCTTTCGCAAGACATTCTAATAAAAGTTGAGTTCTGGTCATGCGATCACATTTTGAAAGTAACTGTCTCTGAGCAATTGGGAAAAGCAGACCATGTCTACATAATAATTGGTGGTATGGTGCACTGCATACTGTGAGGGTTGGGATGTCAATGATAATGAAGTTCGGGGATACAATGAAATGAATCTCGCCGAAGAACACATGCACCGCTCATATAGTGTGGGACTACATACCAACAGTCAAACTAAGAAAGTACAATTTTTTCGTTACACGGAGAGAAGTAAGTCTTTCGGTTACAACTTTTCACTTAATCTGATAGTTACACATCTACCATTGATCATACCCCACGAAAGTTGGCCAATGTATATTGCCCTGCGCCTAAACCTTCCGATCGAGATTTGATACTGTCTTCCTCGCTGTCCCTCAGAAAGTCCGTAAGAAAGATTTTTCTGACAAACGAGCTACCAAAATAGGATTGACTTGAATCAAATGGGGAACAAGCTAATACATTGTATAATGCGTAAAATTGAATAAATAATGCTTCTAGCATGCACGATGGTAAAGTCATGTATTATGATGAGGTTTTACTTTAATGGTGTAGCGTGGGTCCTGCCATTATAAAAGGGGAGGTCACATTAGGCGGGTGTTAGGTGGATGGAATATGGATTGATAAGGCAACCGATTTGAGGGGTGTGTGGAATGTGTGGAGTGATATCATCTGTTCCCATGTTCCTCCTCTTCCTTTCCCCATCGATAAGGAGAGAGAGAGAGAGAGAGAGAGTGGGGGAGGGTAGTAGGGGGGGGGTAGGGGGTGGGGGCGCCCATACTTTCCTTAGCTACGCCACTGTCTTACCATAGAATAATAACTTCGATGCTTATATTCATGAGCAGAACTTAGCTGAGACAATCGAAATAGATTCAACAGAAGTCAATGATCAACACACAACAAGGGGAAAATCATTCGTATCACATATTATTCGAAAAATATACGGTGCCCAAAGTGCATTTTGTCCCGGGGGCATTGCGGCGGGAAAAAAGAGAAATACCACATATGATGGATAGGAAGTCGTCTGCCTATTGAATTGTGTGATTCGGGATGGCGGTTTGGAGAAATCATGAACACCCGTAATTTGACACGAAAATCCACAGTATTATGAAGTGCAATTAAATGACGTTCTTCCTGCTTAGAACAATAGAAAATTATAGAGAATTGATGATGATTGCAAGGGAAAATATATAAATTATTTTACACTCACATTACCGATATGTGCATCAAGACAATATCTTTATTTAACTACTTGCTATATATTTTGCCATAATAAAAGCTTATATTTTTATTTCATATAATGAACATTAAGTGTCTAATGTAAATGGCAAACTATTCCAACTAAGTCAGCCTTTTCATATGTGTTTGTTTGTTTCAATGTCTCAATGAACTACCGTGTGGCTCAAAAAAAAAGTTACACTTTTGAAATGGTTGCCAAATTAAGCATATATATTTTTATGGGAAAATGTTGATATGTATGGAAAATTAAAGGACCCACCTTTCATATGATATGAATTAAGAAACAAAAAGTTGTCATAATTGATCATGAATATCTCATATCACCCTTATTTTGTAAGCTAGAAATAACTTACCTGTCCAAAATTGTAAGGAAAAATCCTGCGCAGGCCAATTTTCATACCTCTAACTTAAGTGAGCACTGCTCATCGATGCATGATTTTTTTTTCAATTTTTTCATATCATATGAAAGGTGGGTCCTTTAGCTTTCCATACATATCAACATTTTCCCATAAAAATATATATGCCTAATTTGGCAACCACTTCAAAAGTGTAACTTTTTTTTGAGCCACACGGTATAACCGAAACTTAATGGCTAATATTATAATATTCTAAATCTACGGATTTTTCCCACTAATCCTAAATTACTGTATCTGTTTACATGAAGCGTCACATTAAAATAAGCCTCTCTGACAAAGCGAATTATGGTGAGAAAGATTTAAAAAAAAGAGGTCTATCTAACCGTAAATCAATTCAAGCCTTGCTAACCCCAAGGGGAATTACTCAATGTTGACTTGGGGAGGGGGTTGGGGGAGGGGGTGGAGGAGGGCGCTGAAATCAGAGAAAGAGAATGATTAATGCTTCAGAAAATGGGTTAAAGAAAGTCATTAACATGTAAAAAAAAAGTTGAGAACACTGATGATATGGGAAATCTTACAGTTGTGACACGGCCATAATATATGTGATGTCGTGCAAGGAGAACTCCCGTATTCTCTATTATTATTATTATTATCATTATTATTATTACTATTATTGTTAGTATTATTAATATTATTATTACTATTATTATTATCATTATAATATTTCTTTTGAACTGAAATTACTTTAAATCTTTGTATGCCATTAATAATCTTCTTGGGATTTGTGGGTAAAGTCTTTGCCTAATTGCACAACGACACAGTAAGTGTTAGGTACCTCACTTCTCAATTCTAAAGGTGGAAAAGTTATTTTTATGTAGAAAAAATATAGAAATGCTACCAATAATTGACCGTGGACCAAAAGTATAAGTCTATCTATTATTAAATTGGAAAAGGGGGATGTTTTGAATGATCGTTGTGCACACCAAACAGGAGAGCTCTTCGTGTCGGATTTCACATATAGCATGGTTAATCGCCGTACTGTCAATGACAGATTTCCAATGTCCTTCAATAAAATTTCATATATTTTATGCCTTTTCTGCTTCTACTCAAGAAAACTCTCCATGAAGGAATAATTTCACATTGCTACTAAATTAAGATAAATTTGACAATACAAGACAACGGACCATCAGGGGCAAACCAAAGGCAAGCAAATAAGTAGAGAGGAGAGAGATATTGGGAAAAGCAAAATTGAGTGATCACCATGTAGTGGAACAGAAAGGAAAAAAAAAACACAATTGATAGCTTAAAAGGAATCAAACAAGGTGAATAACGTAGGATTGGTTACAAAAAATAAGGCAAAGAAACAAACACGACGGAAATTTAAGACGTACATGCAGGAACGTTGAAAAACTTAGTCTACATGCCACAAAAAGACCAATAAATTCAAAAATATTCAAAGAATGACAATCGTCCAAAGAGACAAGAACAAAAAAAAAAAAAAAAGAAAGAAAAAAAAAAACACAGGAAGGTTTCAGATTTGCAGTCGAGCCGGTATGAACTTGATATTCGGGAATTCGGAGCACGTCGGTTCGACAGTGTGGCCCGGGGAGTCACCGCGAGGGTGAGTCTAAGACGGCACAAAGATTGACAAGTACCTCATCGAAAAATGAAGTGGCCCTCACTCGGATGAACCGTGAGGGTGCTTGTCAGCTTTAAAAATAAACTCAAGTTGCAACTTTTCTGTTTTCTGAAATGCTCCCTTTCCCCCCTTTTCTCCCCGTGGATGATCTGTACACCATTCCAGGAAGGACGAGAGAGAGTGCGGGAAAATTTCTGGACCAAGATCCTGTTGAACATGCGCTTTCCATGTCCCAATATTCATAGAGCCTATACATTATTTGAATTATGTAAAGGATATTTCATGGAAAATCTTTGTAGTTAGGAACTCCTATCGCTGGTTGTTACACAGTACTCTAGAAATGGTATCAACATGAATTATAATGAACAACATGTACGGGTACCGCAAAACAAAAGAAAAAAAAAGAAGCAAAAGCAAAACTTTCCATAGCATAATTAACAGACAATAACAAATCCGAGACGATATACGACATTAGAAAGTGTCTGAGAGGAAAATGTGAGCATTGAAATTGTATTATATAGGGAAATATCAGAAATATCAAATATTCCTTTTTAATCTATTCAAAATATGTATTTATCACGTATGAACGGAATTTGAGTTTCTGTTCATAGTTAGTGCAGTATATAGGCAGTAGATTTAACGTGATTTTCATCGAGAACTGAGCATCCGCTGAGCATGTTTACTCACTTTCTTCCTTTACCAGTTGAGAATACTCATTAAAGTGAGTTCTGTTTATATAACATCGAGTAAAACGAAACTCACCACGGCGGTAACAATGTGATGCTTGGTTATATACTCCAGTTTAGGTGTAAATATACATCGTTTCGAACTGCAATGCACCCGAGTATTTGAGTTTGTTAAGGGTTTTACTCGAAACAGGGAGTTCTTGTTTTTTGTGTGTAGGATTGTTTTGTTTTGTTGGAGCAATTGCTTAGACTAACAATACCAAGTTGCAGGCCGAGCCAAAACCAGAGGAGAGAAGATGAGAGGAGAGATTCCATAAATCAATTAATGAAAATAATGATCTTCAATGCATTTGGCACTGAGCACAGTTCTATTTATGTGGAACCACTTTTGCAGGTTTAAATGTATGTCATTATTATCATGAATGTTTTCGATTACTCAGTGTTTCAAAAGTGCATGTAGCATCACACGAATTATACTGTAAAGTGCATTCAAATATTTGTGTTAGAAACCGCACATCAAAATTGTTGATCTTATACAAACCATAATGTTTTATTCATTATATTCTGAAATTTCAGACCTTGGAAAATATGTTATAATGTGTGTTTTTTAAAAGTTCATTTAATACGTAAAAATGAGTTTTCTTTTAATGTTTTGGAAAATTCCACTGAAGGTTTCTATTTCCAGTTGTGTGTGGAGGAGGGGAGCAAAGGGGAATGCTTGATCCCCCATCATGAATGGTAAAAACAAGAAAGAAGATGAGGGAAAGAGAGAGAAAAAATAGAGGGTAAGGAAGAGAGATAAGAAAGAATGTGTCTGAATAGAAGACTCAGACCATAATTTTCGGATTTTTTTTTCAGATTATTTTAGACCATGCCCAATAGCTTTGTTTCCTTGTAATTGATTTACCAATTAATAATCCTTGTTTGACTGCCTATCTTACATAAATTTGATAATAGAAATAATAATAATTTATTTATTTATTTATTCATTCATTTATTTCTGATATTCATACAGGTAAGCACATTTTCACCCATAGTGGTGGTCTTATACATGAGGCCCTTGTTGATAACAAAGATATTAGGTAATAATATAAACTCATTACAGCAACAAAACAAAATACAGATACACATATTAACTGGTATCCTCGTAATAAATGGAAATTTTCAAAAACGTATTGGTACACAAATCCCGACAAATATCATGCTTAGTTCCAACAACAGTTTATTTACAATATCCACAAATTTTCGGAAGCCTCTTCCTTTATCAAGTGGAGAACAGATATGAACATTAACAATATAATTATAAGATGGAAACGCGTTACCATATTTGACTAACGGGTACATTAGGTCGACAGTTGACAATACAGTTTATTTCGTCATAATAGAGACCCCTACATTAGGTCGACAGTTGGTACATTAAGTCGACAGTTGGACAAAGAAAAAGAACAAAAACTGTCCTCCTAATGTACCCGATAGGTGTTTATATATATATATATATATATATATATACACACACACACTAAATGAGATGAAATTTAATCAATTACTATTTTACCCCCCCCCCCCCCCCCCCCCGCAACACAAATCAACAATGGTGGCTTCTTGTGTAGTGCTCATGTCCGTCACGTTGTGACGCTCCTGGCGCTCCAACATGATTACCCCGGTCATAGCTTAGGGTCCAAATATGTAGCGCTCTAGCATACCGGGTACCCATTTACACCTGGGTGGAGAGTGGCAAAAGTGGATTAATGTCTTGCCAAAGGACAAAGTTAGTGCCGAGCTGAAATCCGAACCCTCAACCATTTGATTGAGAGTCAAGTGAATGACCACTGTACCACGACACTTCCACACGAACTATGATCATTTTTTGTTGTGATATAGAGACTCTTATCCATCATCATTCCAGATTAACGGTTAGGATATGCCAACGCATTGTCTTCTTTTAAAGATTAAGTTGAATTCTGGTTATGGTTAACAATAATTTTAGAGCCTTATGGTATTTTGAGCCACGTAGAATATACTAGCAATGTCCCGTGAAAATGATTTCTCTTGAAGTAATTTACAACTGTGAATGTCACTTGTATGTGTAGTCCCACGTACCCGCATCCGCATGTCCAATGCTTGCCATCGTTTTCGATTTTCCGGAAGATGCAGCTCCTTAAATTCCGGCGGAAGGAACTGCAACTCAACTGCTTTTACATAATGAAATTATGGTAAAAGGACGTGATATTTACACTATTTGGTGGCCGGGTTTTTTTTTTTTTTTGGGGGGGGGGGGGCGGCTTGCATGGAGAAAATGGGAGAAAAGGTGAAAAAGAGAAAATATAATAATATAAAAAGAGAATAAAACGTCAATCGGGATAAAAGCATGAGCGGTAGAATATCAAACTTGGGTAAAATCGTTCTTACAAATATCATTTTGCAGATTCATTTTTGCAGAGAGAGAGAGAGAATGTGTGTGTGTGTTAGATAGAGGAGTAAGAGAGGAGAGAGAGAGAGAGAGAGAGAGACACGGAGTAAGAAAATAACCAAGAGTAACAAGTATAAATGCATTAAGTCAGTAAAACAGCAATCACTATATTCCATAAAATACACATTGCATCATGTAATACAGTGTGTCGATTCCCCTTGCCAATTCCTAATTACTTCATTCAAGCTACCGCCCGAAATAATTATGAAAACAAACAAAAAATAGAAATTGGGAAAGAAACCCCGAGCGGGTTCGAAAGTACGACGACGACAAAAACATTTCGCGAGGAAATCCCCCGACACCCGCTCATGACGTAACAGTGCAGAACTCTGGATTTCGCCATACCATATCATGTAGACCAAGCTTGCTTATATACGTAGGAGAAACAATAATTTATCAACAGAGGTTTTGTGACTCATCATCAGAGTATACTTATTTTTCTTCCTAATTAGTATTCATTTCAGTTTTAACTATCACTGATGGGTGAAGTTTTAGCTTTTTGCATGTTGAGGAACGTGTCATTAATGTATTCCTGTTTAAACCATGGGTGCATAATGTGAACCCTAACAGTAACTTCCTAAGAAACTTCGCCGATATTTTAACACTTTTAAAAGATAAATGAATACCAATACTTAACTATACATCGCAAATAAAAAGTATTTACAATTTTGGGAGTTTTTTATGAACAGATTTTAACCTCTGTGACCTTGAAATTCAGTTGATAGTAAAGAATAAAATATATTCTATTCAATACTGCCTTATTCATACCTATGCTGTCTAGGATGGCTCAGCACCAGGCTTTTCAAAAAGTCTTGTCAAAACCTACTTCTAACAAGGGTTTGGAACTATTCTACCACTATATGCATGCGTTTCTTGAATCTATTTTTTTCTTTGACAATTAAACCAATCAACCAGCAGACAATCAATCATTTATCAATAAATTTATTTAATCTTAACATGCACTGTTTTAAGTAAATCATACATTTTCAATATATTAAATAAGCATATATACTGAGTTCTAAATAACTTGCACATCATTTTTTCCTAAGTTTTGAATGTTTAAATTCAATCATACTTTCTTAACTTCATTCAATAATGTAAAACGGTAGGTTTGTCGTAATTTCATCAATTTAGTCGCATATATGCATGTAGGTGTACTGATACTGCATTTGGACCGAGTCCATAAAACTACCAATGTCATGGCGTATAGGTAAAATATCAAACTCAAACAAATGCTTTAGTAGCCAAAAAAATACAAAAAATCTCTGAACATCCATGTGTCATGTATGTGCGATGAGGAATTGAAATAATGATAAACTTAACGTAATGTAGGACGAGGCGTCCGTATTAATAACTGAAACATTCGATTTCCGCACACTTTCAAATTTGAAGTTATAGTTTGATCATTCATTCATTTAAATTTGCAATTTAAATTTCAAATTAACATTTACTTTCTTCCATCGTTTTTGTGGGCATTTAACATTTGTTCACGCAGAACAATATATTATAAAGTAACATATTTAGAATGAAGTAACATATTTAGAATGAAGTAACTTTGAACACAAAGAATCCCAGTAAGCTTAAATGAAATGGAAGTGCAGTGTAAATCGGGGGTCACATTTATCCCATAACGATAACGATAACGATAACGATAACTAGATTTTTCATTAAAGGTACACCCTAGAGCTGCCCTATATTTAACAGACACGAGCACACCCACACGTGCATACCATATATTAGGCTGTATCTTTACTGGAAACTATCGCTATCGTTATCGGTCAAAATTATGACCCTCGCGTACAAGTGGCATAGTGCCGGCTGAACAACGTAGCGTCAAATCTCTTGCGGCAAGCAAAGACATTCGGGCACATCCAGACACAAACGCAGCATCTGGGTATATAGAAGCATTCATCAAGGGGTAACGCCTGTGGATAGAGGCGACGTCTTGCGGATAAGGATGTGGTTGGAGTTAGATGTGCCCACACGTCTTTGTGATTCGACTAATGAAAATGACGCTACGTTGGCAGCCGGTTTTAAAGAGTGATAACGGGACATATTTTAGGGCGAGATGAACTATAATTTTTTTGATAACTTCTTTCTTAGAGACCATGAACAAACATTAAACGTAGAAAATGATAATTCTTTTTGGACATTATCTTATCCATTTTGATAAGCTTACAAAAAGCAAAGAAAGGAAATCAGCATGCCTAAATTACATATCAAGCAAGTTTGATTAGATCGTAAGCAAACGAAGCAATATAGTGTGTAATTAACCATTGACGTCGTTAAAGACACTATCTCATTAGAACGAGAAATATCTTAACGTGTGCTATTTTAATCGATCTATATGGGCCATAGTAATGAACCTTGGGAACAAGATGAATTCATTTCAAAGATGACGGGGAATATGAGGAGTGGGGAGAATAATTAAGATCTTCTTTGTTGCGTTGCTATGATCATGTAAGCGTAACGAGTTTTACAATGAGAGCGGGAGCAATTCCCTTAAGAGAGAATTAGAAGGGGAAAAATCCTTAAAAATTGGCAATGAAAGTATGTTTGTTATGAGAAGCAATCCTGGGAAATGCTGCTTATAGTAATGACGTTCCATGCCTGTTCTGGAGTTACAACCCCAGGCAAAAGTAGAACATAATATATATCTCGACATATAGCAATATGTACGTTGCAAATACAGGGTAAATTTTAGTGAAACTTCAAATTCAAATTATTTTAAAAGAGAAGAGGATGAGAGCTCACTAAAAATTTAAATTATGGGGTTTATCCAGTCTGTTTTAGTTCTTATGATTCTTGTATCTCCTGCATTTATTACAAAGAAAGTCTTCTAAATCTGTTGACTTGATTTGATTCGTCAAGCATATACATTCGAACATGAAGTATACAACAGTAAAAGGAAAATATACATTGACAGGATAAACCACCAAAGAGTACATGAGCTTATTCCCAACGGGGCCCGAAATGGGATTCAATACAGCGCTCCTATAAAATCTTTACGAAATAAATTGCATGGAATCTTAAATGGATTTTGAGAAAGCGTCCAATAGATGATTAGGACAATATTGCCTTTTCTTGTTAAAGTGACAATTTAAATACAGTACATGAAATTTAACTGATCAATATGATCATCTTTTAGAACAATAACAAATGTATGATGTAGAATTATTAGCACCAACTGTTTAAAAAAAGGACCCCATCGTTTGCTTTTGTTACGTAATCTTAGAACGAAATCCCTCTAATGTAAAGAGTTTCCGTTGTAATTAGCTGGAGTACTCACATATTTACACTCAATCTTTGCAGTTGTCAGTAATGTAAGTTTAAATGGCTGTGCTATCACTGCTTTTGTTGATTGGCAAACATTTTCATTTACTTGTTGCGAAAGTCAGTGTCAGACGGGATTTGGAGGAGACGAATTTAGAAGAAAAAAATTCAATTAAGAAAGATTTGTTGATACATCTTGTTAAGTTACTTGCAGCTTTTTGAAAGTCACTTGTTTACATAACCGCGTTTAACCCTTGAGTTGTAACACACTATCTTACTTCTGAAAAATAAATTTCATTAACGCTTTTATGGAATACTCCGGAGTCAATTGAATTGGAAAAATGGATTAAATACTAACGTTGCTGAGAATGAAAGGAGAGAAATATGAAAACTAAAAGACTATAGTTTACTCATATTTAAATCCGGTGTTAAGTTTTTAGCTTGGTCTTCAGTCAAATTTAACCTGTTGATTGTTGCATTTTCTCTTTCCCATAGGCTTAATACATATATCCCCCGGTTCCCGAAGGCAATGGGTTCACAGTGGAAAGCAAACCTGATGCATCAATACTCAATATGGAGTATATGTATACATATATATATAGTATACATACATATATTTATTCACACACTTACAAACACCCACAACATACATATTTTTAGCTGAGTCAATATATTCATAATAGATTTCATCTTTCATTAACATATTATTATATATTTTACAGATATTGGTGGATTTCAATTAGTCAAAAGTTAAACGTATCAGCAGGATTTCGATGAAGTAATTTTAATGTTGGAGATAAAAATACGCTGAGAAATTTTGTTGATAAAAGCGTTTTCATGGTCCATGCTGTTTTTTTTTTTCAAATGAACTCAAATATATGAGATAATGTTTTTAATGTTGATAAGCTTACAAGGTAATTGAAATATATGTACATTTTAAAGATTTTAAGTGTAAGTTTTGCATTAAGAATCATTATACCACATACAAAGTACTATAAGATCAGCCATTTCTCTAAAATTAATACTACAAAAACAGCAGGAAGTGTAAGTGTGACCCCCACGACTTCCTCCTCTCACTGACTCCCACATATCTGCATTCGGTCGTTCCCTTTTCAAGGAAGCGGATGTAAGACTAGCTGCTCTTGTTCTAAACTGTTCTGGGCACTAAAATTTTGAAATAATTATTGTTGTGACGTCAGTTCCTTTCAATTATTTTAATACTTTACATTTTCGAAGTTTAAATCTGTATTGACTTAGCATACAGATTGACGAATAAAATGTGAAAGGCCAATGCGTTGGCGGATCATTTGGTAGAAAAATGATCATAAATAGAGGGAAATATTTAATATTAGATAATATATACTATCTTCTCTCTATATTTGTATAAGCAACGTCAATGCGGAAGGCATAAATCATGTGCAATAGATTTAGGGCGTCTGGATTCTTTTGATTAAATAAACTCGATGGAGCTCGACCTATTGCGCTTATGCCTTTTCATGAATTGTGTCCTGGAAAACCTTGGAGTCTACCATTAAAAAAAAAAGAGTCCCAAACATTTCCCAGATTTTCTTTTTCTATCAGACAAATTTACCACTGATCATTATGAAGATTGTCAAACAGGTTACGGCACCACTGTGATATATTCAATCATTCTTTTAAGATGGAGCATTTCATTTTTTAATTTGGTTACCTAGCTTCCAATTGTTTACCAAACCAAAGTAGCATAAACAGAAACGTAGCGTTCAGACAAACAGTTCTAAAGATACATTATGTTCTTAACAAGCAATTCGACATCTTGCTTACCAAAACCAGTCGAAAAAATTTCGCCGTGTGACGTCATCTGACGTCATATGTGGGAGGATTTGAACAATTCTTCTTCACTTTCTCTTCCCCTTCTTATTTGTGGGCACGTAATGCCATGATCAGTTGAGAGATCTTTCGGCCAATCAGAGCGCCGGAGGAGAAGAGGAAAAATAGCGCATGCCCAGATTGGATATAAACCATCGGCGTTGTGCGAGCGCGGAGTCACTCACGAAAACAGATTTGTCCTCCCAATAAGAGTTGAGTAACATCTCGAGCGCCTTGCTTCATAACTTGTACTAAAATATCCAGTAGTAACGAGAAACCAAAGAAAACAGCAAATAAAGAAGAAAAGGCAGGAAGCTTCGTGTCATCGGGTCCGAAATTACAAAAGGGGAACGCTGAAAGATAATTCCAGTAGATTAGCATCGTAAGCAAGAAACAAGCCTGGGGACAGAAGGAAGAATTTACAGACCGACAACCGTTGGAGCGTCAGGGGCGAGGTTTTATTTCTTTTCATCCTCTTTACGTAGTCTAATCCCACAAAAATTAAGGTAAGTAACCATACTTTTTTCAATTCTTCAAAATTGCACTTCTCGCATATATTTTATACATTCAATGAAAGGCAGTGCTAGAGCCAAATCAAGTTCATTGCACGGTAAATTAAGTATTTGCGTTTGCAGACATATTAAAAGTTTTTTTAAAATTACAAAGTGTTCTCCTGTTTTAAATATGAAGCATACTCTTCCTTCTTTCAGGGGAGGATTTAAACTAGATTAAAAGATGAGCTTTAATCACCACGTACATTTCTAACTCAGAACTTTGATGTCGATACGATTATTGTATAAAATCTAAGCCCTACCTTTCTGAAACAAAAGGGGCGTAGAGATAAAATCAACAAACCGTGACCATTTTACATACAAAGAGAAGAAATGATAGTTCCATATCTACTATAGATCGCAACACGGACCATGAAATTACATTTTCTGAAAGATGGAAGGAAATAAAATATTTCTTTCTTCAAGCAATTAACCCTGCTATTATCATGCTTGATTCCTCCGAAGCGAAAATGTAAATATATATTGCTAATTAGCCAAAGGACTTACCTCAATTTTGGGGATATGAGGATATTAATATACCGTTTAAAACTCTTTCTGCTGTATTATTATACCGTTTCGCTTTGAAAATATTTCTTTGTAGCAATAGTGGTCTAATAAATTAATAAATCTTTTTTATTCGAAACCAAAAGGGCATTAACAAGAACATTTGACACTTAGTAAACCATAGGTCTTTGTGGCTCTCACTCCTTTTACAAATTTCTAAAATGAGTTAATGTCATTCTAGATCACGTCAAATACGCATTTACCCTTTAAACAATGGTGATTATAAACCCACCGCTTAATCACAAAGCTATTAGGAAATGTCTGCATGAACTTTTAATCACTTCGGGCAACGTCGTCGGCTTTTTCTTTGAAAGGGGTTGTAATAGACATTACTCCTGCTATGCCAAGCAACTATTTTCACTTTTGACAATGCTTCAATGTCAGTTTCCAGTCAGTTCCATTTCTCGTTTGGAATGTCCTAATCGGGATAATTGTTCAAACAAACCAAGACTATAAATGGAATAAACGGGGTCGTCGAGGGAGAGGTATGAATACGTTCCGCGTCAAGAGTATCACAACCAATAAGAGTTGCCGATTCATTAAAGACGGCAAGTCCTAGATTAATAGTGATTATGCACACACATAACGAAGTGTACGTGAATAAACAAAAAATGGACATCAAAAGTATCATTTTACTTTATTATAGGACTTCTTCATGATTTTCAGTCAGTCATTCTGAAACAAAGGTTAACACTTTTTGCGGTACTGATTTACTGAGAAGAAAAAAAAGAAGTGATTTTTTTTTTCAGATGCCTTTCGCGAGGAAAACTAAAAATAGAGGCCCTCATCTTTTAAGTCGTGTAATAAAGGATTAAGTTTGAAAAGAGTGGGGATGCGCCGGTTGCATTCCCCTAAATCTGACAGTGATGCAGGAATGCTTACCGTCTCGTGGAGCTTTCAACCAGAAGTGACCTCCTGCTAAATTATAATCTTCCATATAATTTGCCAGTCAGATATTTTTTGAGTTAAAAAGAGAGACCCCAAAACACTGATGACCCTTATTTTTTTGCTTGTCAGAAATTATTTGAGTTAAAAAGAGACACCCAAACGCTGATGACTTTTTTTTTCTTACTTGTCAGAAAATGTTGTGAATATTGGGACCCCCTCCCTCACAAAATCCTGGATCTGCCACTGTAATTTGCTATCCCTGCCCTCGAATCTCTTTGATTAGGTTCTATCCTCTATCTTTACTCCGTACATAGTTATTAATCTCGAAAGAAGACATTCGCCATTACATTATCCTCCATATTGCCTTCCATATTACCAGAGTATATCAAGTTGGTAAAAGTTAGTACAAAGATATGAAAAGGAATCAAGGGTTCATGTTTAATCCATGTGTAAATTACTCTCGAGTGTTTTCGACGCAGGAGGGATGTTTTTGGTTTCTATGTAGAACGAACGTTTTTTAATTTAACGTATCCTCCAAGAAGCTCGTATATCGTTATTTTTTCGGTTTCACCTTTTCCCTTGATTTAATTTTTAGCGATTAACACTGACAGAAATAGTTTTAGTTCCAACTGCAATGCAAATACTGCATTTCGTCCAATCAGTTGACTGCAAAGAGCATTCTTTCAAAACAGAAAGGATTTTCAAATGATTCCCGTTCTGGTTCACACATAATCATTTTAGTAACAAGGGTAACTATTTTGGTGTAATCCTCAGTATTGTCGTTACAATCTTACTGAGTATCATGAAATCATATAGCATGCGAAGCTGAGCAGAGCAGGGGAGGGAGCATTTTTGTTGAGGTTTGTTTTCACTTGATAGCCCGGATGCGATCAGGTGACCGCGATTGCGGAAATATGGCCCTAATCCTTGTCTGTCACCCCGACCCTTCAGCAATGCATTTTTTTCTACGTTGCATCTCTCCACTCAGGGGTTAAATGGGTACCCGTTCTAATACGAACATCATTGGTGACTGGATCACGACTGTCTTATGTGCGCATCCGTAAAAATGGCGTCTAGCTCTAATGATCCCCAGGGTGTGGAGAATGTGCAAACACTGCGTGCGGTCATGCATAAATGACATAAGTCTAATAGGGGGAATATTACTCTTTAACACCTTATACATCGTGGATGTGTTACGTGAAATCAGAATATTGTTATCACTATTAGCTCACTTTAAGTTATAGCAACTGGTCACACTCAGGGAGAGCCATTGCTGTTATTTAGATAAACAGAAAAATATGGGCGATTCTTAAGATTGTTTCATTTTCAGGGAAGCGCAAGACTAACATCATGTATGTCCTATAAGCGGAGTATAATAGACAATACACAAAAATATGATTTGAAATTACCAACCCACCTGGTATCCATGCATTTACATGCATTGGCGAATCCATGATTTTTTTAACTGGAGGTTGGAGAAAATATGCCAAGCAAAAAACAAACAAATAAAAGAAGGATTATCAGACTTTCAGGTTGCTTTTTTGTTTTTTGTTTTTTGTTTTTTGTTTTTGTTTTTGTTTTTGTTTTTGTTTTTGTTTTTTTTTATTGTTGTTTGGGGGGCACAATTTTTCTTGTGTGTGCTTAAGGAATACGACATAGGTTTTATTTCCCTTCATCCGTCACTTTCTCCAGGCTTTAGTGGGGTTATATCATTAGGTACACTTTAACGGTTGATTCGATACATTCATTTGCTTTTTGCAGCATGTGGAACAAAATATCATTCGCTCTTCTTTTGCATTTCGTTTTATAAAAGTTTCTATTTTCATCTTGAAGCCTTTCAACTTCAAGATGTAATCTCTTATATTCATGATAGCAATTACCTGACCTTTTAAAAACTATCGGGATATCACTGTAGTGTGATTTGATATTGATATATGCAAATACAATATACACATGAAGCTCTGTATTTCCGTAACCTCTACCGTAGAAATAACCTAATGCAATTAGTGAGTCACAAATAGCATATTCACAGTATCACAGGTTATATTTCTTAACATGATAATAGCCTGCAAGGGTTATAGAATTACGACAAATCACATGTTCATTTTAAAGCTAAACATAAACACAAGATGCCCTTGAAAAACATTCCCCCTCAAAAAAAAAATCATTGCTCTTATTTGCTTTGGATTAGAGAAGAATACAAATTCAACTACATTAGGAAATGATATATATATATATATCATAAACTATAATCATATTCTCATTGATCGTCATCCGACAGAAACACCACAGTTCACTAAATTGTCCGAAAGTTTGAAGTTGAATTTATCAAAAATTAAGACCCTCTGAATGATCGAACTTGTTGAAGGTAGAAAGATCGAAAAATTCGAAGTTGTAAAAACACCAAAACAATGTGCAATTTGAAAGGTTGATGTAGAATGTTAAACAAATCTTTCGGCATATTACTCCCAGTGTTAAAGATCGTATGCTCGATCTGTAATGAAAAACACAAGTCAGAAAAAATTTGAACCAGCGGGATTCGAACCTGTCATCCATAACACTGGGAGTAATATGCCGAAAGATTTGTTTACAAATTAAAAATTCCTCCCCAGTCAAGCTTCTTCGTTTACTAAACAAACAAGCTGTTTGTCAAAATTTAAAATGAAATGCAATTAATTTTCAAATTATAATTTTAATTTAGCAATCACTGTGAGATGGCGCTGTTCAAGTTCTACCAGTTTAATGCTACTTTAAAGATTTTATTAAATATTTTAAATATATCAAAGGCACATATCGGAATAAGACCTTATCTCCTCCTCAAAATGGAAATAATATACAATGAAAAAGATGCAAAAGCCCTTTGGTATCTGCGTGATAACAGTTTTACATGGTATCTAATAACAATTAGGCTTTTTAAAACATTAGACTATATTTAATTTAAAATAAATAAATGCAGGTGCATCCACTACAGGACGTTTTAACTTTACGATAATAAACATGCTTAAAGAGTGGTTTTTTACTCTTCTTCCATTTTGACCTTAATTTTCTTCTTCTTTTAGTTGTCCCGTTTTTTTGTTTTGTTCTGCTCTATTTTCCTCCTTATTTCTGTTCTTCCACCTTGCCTTTTTTTTCTCTTCAAAATGGCAGTAAACAGCTTGGAAGATATAAGTGAAAATGGAGTCAGTTTTCCTGGAAGCCCTCCAGCTTGTGATTACACATGTCAATGTACCCTCTGTTTTCTGATAGACCTTAAGGTTTAAAGTTACGAATTCCGATCATGATTGGTTACTCAATACCGACTTGACTTTGGGCCGTTTTGTGCCATTTTTGAGACTGGTGACGTATGACCCGCGGAAATCTTGTTTCCGATGGAAGAGGTGTTACATCATACAAAACGTCAGAAAGTGAAAACGGAGGCTCTTTTTGAATTAAAGAGTGTTTAAGAGGTTAGTGACGAGAGTAAAGAGCTGCGGGATGAGGTGAGAGTGGGGGAAAGAGATAAACGTTACAGATATATAGAAAAAGATAAAAGAAGAGAGGGAGAGAGAGAGAGAGAAAGAGGGGGGGGGGGGTGTGTATGTGTGAGGGGTGGGGAGGGGTTGACAGATGAGAGGTAGGATACAATCAAGTGTGCTATATTCCTCGTATTACATATAATATTCCTCAAATTCTCTCATTGCTGTAATATTATTTGATCAAAAATTAGTGCTTCTTTGATACAAAATGATTTGTTTTAACAGAGACAAAACACTTTCCTACTCAAATGCGTATGATTGTACGCATTACCCTACAATGTATTACTAGAGGTATCGCGATGTAGTAGCAGAGGACTGTTGTTGTGGTCTAGTAGTAGAGGTGTCCAGTGGATACGTCTGCGGACTGTGCATCTCATGGTTCGCGGTTCAAGTCCTACCGCGGCATTAATGTCCTATGGCAAGACATTAAGCTACATTTGGCACTTTCCATCAAGGTGCAGTAAATGGGTACCTGACAGGATTATATTTCATTGAATGCTTTCAGCGCCTTATAGGGCAGATAGGCTAAAACAAGGGTAATAATAGTACTTTGTGGGCGCCTTAAGCATCCTCTGGGATGGATTATATGCATAAAATATATGTAGCTATTATTATTATTAGCGGTATTATTATATTACGTACGATCAGCAAACATAAATATGTGGAGCGTCAAATATACAGTCCCGTCAGAGGATTTGAAGGGTCACCAAATCCTCCTGTGAAGGTGCTCTTCAGGCACTTTAGGCGTATTTGTACTTCGGCCCCTTTAAGTACCTTTACATGTAATTACATACACTTTTAGTTTGTAAAAAGATCTGAATATTCGTGTTCGATACTCTTATTGAAAGCCCTGGTTGACAATGAAAAAGGAATAATCAAATGTCATCTTTTCATCTCCATGCGACTGTGCCAGAACAGCTAACTAACCTTTCACTCCCCGTCACAAAGGGACCCACAGCTATTAGACAGACTATTTATCAAAATCCCTATGGTAGGGTCTTGAACTATCATGTGCAGCGGAACGCAGACTTTATCCCTCCTTTCTCCAACATCCCTGGTGTAATAACTAGATAGAGAAGGATCACGTTTTTATAAGACACTGTAGTATGCATAACATTAATGCGGCGGGCTCAAAAGGAGTACCTATAGATATCACTAAAATATTAGATGAGCTCTTAATATGTATATATACCAAGCCGCAACTTTAAGAACGGGTACTAGCTCGGTTGGGGAGAAATTGTAATGAAGATTGGGTAAAAAGACCTGTTAACCACGGAGAATCCACCGCAGTATGTACGACCCTGAAATGTCAAGCAAGAGGAAGCACGCCATATGAAACGAAGCGCAGAGGACACACCGCCTTTCTCTTGCATTACGAAACGGTAATTAGACTCGCTCGGGAACAATGATCGCATTTAACAGACTTCAATGAGGTTGTATCCATACGAAGTTTTAGTCCTTGATTTGATAATTCGAATACAAAAGAGGGAATTCATGAAAATTTATATTTTGAACAAAGCGACTGTATTCTTTCCATACAAATGGAGTGTGACCTCTGACCTATCCTGGAAAATGCAAAGTTGGAATTCGTCATCAGTAGATGTATGGAAAAAAACCGTTTGATTTTCTTTAATTTAAAACTTTATTGCAAATTAATATACTGAAGAGGAATATGGTTCTATGGGAAAACTTGTCTTCCGCATATAATTAATTCCTTCCAATGCTGTAAAAAGAGTATAATCAAACATTGGGTATTTGTCTTGGCAATACATACCAGTTTGCATTGTTCTTGTTCCAGTATTCTGGTAATACCCTTCACACACGAGGAGTCATTTTAATGGCGCAGGACCGTGACAGCCACTGACGCGGTCATTGACTCAACGTGGGAGAGTGACATCACACACACAAAAATCAAAGAGAAATAAGTGGGGCAAAATTAAGTTGGTAAATATTGCGTATAGGCTAATTGCCTTTATGCTATGGTCAGACGGACAGATACGCGCGATACGCATGTCTGCGGATGTGCATCCGTAAAAATCCGTAGAAATCCGCAGCAATCCGTATCATGCGTATCATCCGTAAGTGCATCCGTAAAAATCCGTGGGAGTGCGCAGGAATCGAGGTCTTCCGCGAAAAAGTTTTGAAAATCTCAAAATTATTTTAAATTTCCCGCGCAAGGTCTTTTGCGCAGAATTTAGGTAGAATTTGCGTATTGTTCCGTATCATGCGTATTGATCCGTATCTTTGCGTATTTTTGCGTAAAACGTCCGTATCCATCCGTAACCTAATCCGCAGGATCCGCAGACATACGCAGATCCGCAGCGTGAATTTTGAAAATCTCAAAATTCTGCTGCGGATGAAATATACGTAAGCATCCGCAAAATATACGTTATCCATACATAAACTACGTAACTCATACGTATCGTCCGTAAGTCATCCGTAAGTCGTCCGTGACATGTGTCAGCGGGTTGGCAGCGGATGGGCTCATCAACAGGTTTTACCCGTAACATCCGTAATTCATACGTAACATCCGTAACTAATCCGTATCGTCCGCAGAATATAGGTAACTTTTGCTCAAATTTGCGTTATTTGGGGGTAAAAATTACGCATTTTCATTATCCAAATATACGCAGGCATCCGCAGGTCCGTAACATGGCCGTGTGACTGTAGCATTACTGGGGTGTGTTTCATAAAGCTGTTCGTAAAGATACGCACGACTTTCCGAACGACTTTGACAAGCCAATGGGATGCTCAATCGTTTTAGACTGTATCAACTAAAGTTGAACTGTCCAGATGTAGATTAACACTCGTATTATAACAAAAAATTTTAATGCAAAGTATATTTTTTGCCATAATTTAATTGAGATTATTGGAAATACAGTCACAATTGTTAAAACATCAGGAAAAACTGTGGGCATCCTATCTGGCACTTCATATTCAAGTCGTTCGTAAAGTCACGCGTAACTTTACGAAGAGCTTTATGAAACACCCCCAAGATTAATTAGGGCAAGTAACAGCGCAATCAAAATGACGTCTCATGAGCAATGGGAAGAAAGATTTAATGATGATAATTAGCGCAAAACTGCCGCATGGACAGCAATCTCATATACTCGATACACCAGGTTTAGAATTCTGATGTTTTTAAAATAAGATTTCTCCTAATCGAAGTAGAAAAACCTTTGTATGGACACACTTTGGTCTGATCTGTTGGTCTTTAGCGAAAAGCCTCAGACAGAAAGGGGGAAAAACTGTACCTATACAATAAGTCAGTTCGGCCCACGCATTGGGTTACGATTAAATCATAGACCCATACATTAAGGCATATATTAACTGCCATGGCTTGCGATACAGGATATTATATTCCGACGAGTAACTCTATAAATTCTTCATGAATACCAACAGATGAATATACCTGAAAATATTGCCTCTTGATACATTTCCGCCTCAACAATAGTCTCGCTCTCCAATATCGAAAGCCATTCAAAATAATTCATAACATCAGAAGTATAATGGACGCTAATCATTCGGGGTCATGATGGTCCACAAAAAGTCCTTGCATAATGGTGAGATTTTATATGTTAAACATGTTAAATGCTGATCATTCATCAATCATCCGGGATACAAAATGCTTTACATCACTGTGGCATCCCGAACTCCAAAGGCACAATGCGTGCATGGCACAACATTAATTAGTCTAAATGTTCAAACAAAACAACCCCAAACGCAAACATACAAACAAACATAGAAAAAAAAAACAACCCCAAAACGATTCTAATTCTAATTCATCGCGATAGAACTTGTTCGAAACTTGATCGAACGCAATCAAAAGCCACCGTCCGGGATTGAATTAACGCTATAGATTCAGTGCAGTTTTTTTAAAAGATGAATTATGATGGGCACAAATAAGCTGTCTTTCATTTTCTAGACAAATATCACATTCTTCGTGAGATCGAACGCGATTGCTTTAAGTTATGAAAAAATAAGTTAACCGCTGGGGTCGTATTCTGAAAACTATGTTAACTTTTATGTTCGTAAAACGATGTTAATTTTCATAAATCAAAATCAGGACAGGTCATTGGTCAATGATTGCGCAAAGATGGCTGTGCCCGCGTAAAGTTAACAGAGACATCTGCGCAAGCACCAATGATTTGTGTTTATTGCGCGCAATTTCAATTCGTTATGACAATTAACATACTTTTCCTTAACGTAAAAGATAACATAGTTTTCAGAATACCGCCCCTGGAAAAAGATTCGCCTACTTGACGTCCATCGTGCAGTCGTGATGGCTTATGGATATCACAGAAGTTGTTTTCTATTATGAAAAAGGGGATAGTGTAAATGCTAATTATTTTGTACACAACGAGGCAAAGAGAGGTGACATGGATGACATTAGGAAGTTTTCGATTGTGTCAATGTGAACACCGTCCTATATCCTCCCAGCTACAATGGACTGTTTTGTTGTTTAACTGCATACCGCGCTTTGTGAAAGAACGGTTCACCCGTCGACTGGCTTCTCCCTCGTGCACTAGTCAGATCGAGAACGCGTCAAACATGGTATTGCCGTCTTCTCTAAAACGTGAACCTCGCTTCACCCATTGTAGCTTCATGCTTCACCTACTTTATATGCAGTTAACAAAAAGCAGTCCATTGTCGCTGGGAGGATCTAGGACGGCGTTCACGTTGACACATTCGAAAACTTCTTATTATCTTTTCTCCAAAGCCTTTGCTGCAAAGCAAATTGCCCTCTGTGACCCGATTAATGTTCAGTTTGAAGTGCTCGGCCAACTGAAGGAGGGATACTCGAGAGGCACTTGGCTGGTATCAATCTCAGTTAGCATCACTAAGATTTCGAGGTTGGTCCATCAGGTTCTTAAAAGGACGTGACACCCACCTGTTGGGGTTTGTTAGTTCAGCTATCGATTCTACACCCATTCTCCTGTTTTTCGGATGATGGTAAACAAAAGAAGAAAAATGTTTTTATTTGAGGACGGTCGAAAATGGAGCTAAGTTGAAAACAACCGATTGACCGAATGCTGACTTGAAATGGGATAGTAGTGTGCGTTACAAAATCACATCGATCATCAAAACTCTATTAACAAAATAATACTTTTACGGAACCGTAATATTCTCCTTTTTGGACAAAAAGGGTAAATGTGCAAGATTCATTTTGGTTCCATTGTGGTGCATACACTCCGTAATCCTACCTGCGACAACGTATTTCCATTCTTTGTTAGACGGTGTTTTATTCAGCCGGGATATTACGTTCTTTTTGCTTGTATGTAAAAAATAAATTTTGTTGATGGTAATGTTCATATGTAGGAAGAAATTCCTATTTTCTCCTGGTTCATGGGACTTTTAAATTTGGCATTGAGGATAATAGCATTTCTCCTTTCTCTTAGGACCATAATAGCCTCTATAGACAGAGAACGAGACATAACAAAATCCTCCGCGATGAGACCAATTAAGCAATGAAGCGACAAGATCACCTAGCTTGAACAAATATGGTAACACCACAGCAGCAAACCAACGGATTGTTTTGAATTAAAAAGCTCCTTGTAGCGGGTAAAATCTCTTCCGCCCCACTTTTACTTCCATTGGAGATTTGTCGCTGTTGTATAAAGACCTCCTTTAGGCTTTTCACGTTGTGGGACTGCAAAGATCTCACCAAGGACTGAGAAGTCGAAGCCAAAGGAAAACTTCTCAATTTTCATGTCGGGACGGTATTCTCGGTCATGCGAGCTACCATTATCCACTTAACTCATTCATGAGAATCAACACGCTTGCCATATCCCGCTGCCAGAATAACCGACAAAAGCACCCCCTTTGCACACCCCCATTTACTCCATCTCGCATTCTACGCAAACATGAGTGACTTTAAGCGGTGTAAAGGCGACGGTGGTTAGGGCACACTCCCCCCATAATGATGAACAAGTAAAGGATCTCTTGCTAATAACCTTTCTTTGGGTTTATTATGCTGCTACCTTACGCAGGCTTCTACATGCATGCATCTACACTTCACATTTAATTCGGCAAGTGCCTGCAATAACCATTGCACGTATTTTAGCAGAGTGACCCCCACACATTTTAAAATGATGTCCCTCTTTTCGTCTAACTATGGGAAAGCACGTTCAAGAGATTTAATGGCGTTAAAACGCATGAGCTAGGGGCACCCTCCCCTTAAATATAGGAAGAATTTCTGCATCAAATCGAGGGTATAACATGATAACCTGTGTATGTGGCCTTGATATGCTGCTATCGTACGTAGGATGCTGCACTTTGCAGTCTACGAGTGCTTGCAATAACCAGTGCACGTATTTTATCAGAGTGGCACCCGCACATTTTGACATGGTGTCTTGAATTTTTCTTACACTAACTGTGCAAGAGACAATAAGATGTCCAAAATACTTTGGCGAGATGTATACCAATCTCGTGTAAAAACCTCTAAACGTGCAAGGCTAGGGGCGGATATTGGAGCTTAAAAAAAAGGAGCACAATTTTTTTCTGACTAGAAAAGGAAATTAATCATAATTTCTGGGTGATTTCTTTACTTCTAAATTATCTGCCCCTGACCTCTGGATCCGCCATTAAGGCCTCAACACAAGTGAATCTCCTTGCCTTTCCGTTGCAAAGAACACCATGGGTGCAACCTACTGATACTTTTCTTTCACCCTATCAAAGAATCAATACCCATAAGGACAGTAAAAATCAAATGCCAATTTATGGATATAAATCATGTCTCAATTCAACCAGAAGCAAAGTTTTTCTATACCTTGGTTCGGTAGTATGTCAGTGGTCTGTATATACATGATATACGGCTTTATGGTCCTCATGAATTGTTTGCCTAAAAAAGAAAACAAGTACGTTTTTCTGATCAAGCATACTCTATCGAATGGGGCAAAAATACAGTATAGATGCACCCATCAATATAGACAGACTTCTTGATCGTACAGTGTGAAAGTAATAATTAATGACGTTCATTGACATCAAATGATGTCTAGAGCTATTCGTAAACTGGCGAATAAAAGGTCACTGGGAGAATATTCCGCTCCAGAGCACCGTGTTATATCAATTGCATATTCCGTTTCTTTCGAAGAAATTCTCAAAAATTTAGTGATACATATTGCAAGTTAAGTCGCGAGGATGCCATAACGTCTGTCCTTAATTACCAAGAGAGTTTTAACGTATAACATGACTTGCCACGAGTTAAAATTGTGATTAAGCAAAAGAAAAGATAGGTCTAGTCATATTTCTCTTACAACTACGTTTAGTGTTTCATCTGCTTATCCCATTCAATTCACACCAGCTTAGGCTGATTAATTACATGTAAATAATCATATAGAGGATATGAAAATGTGCTTTTCCTCACAGAAAAGCTGTGACATACTTGAGATGTGGTCATGGAGTATGACGATACATGAATTATAAATGTAGTAATCCAGCTTCCAATTGTTGAGTTCTGTATTCAAAGATCAATGAATACCGGATGTCATCCTACGCATTCAAGGAATATCATCTGAACAGATAGCCAACTCACCAGACGTGCCCTCAGGCGTCAGTCGATTTCAGGAAACACCCCTGTTTTTCCATATACCGCTATCAAGGTTTCGTTTTGTTTTGCGCTTCCAACTTTATTTTTGTTATTCGTTGGCTTTTTCTTGCTATTCTTCTGGTAGCATGCATGCATTTGTCTGAACAATCGCATGTTCCAGTGACGGCACTTTATTATTAACTAAACGTTGAGAAGGCTTAAGGTTCACCATGTGAAAGTATTAACTTTCATTAAAGATATCTTTAAAGATGCCCATGTTGATAAAAGTAAGAAGTATACATAAACAGTAAGAGTTGTAATAAATGTAACGATAATCATTACGTCTCTCTAGAAAACATTATGGAATGACACAAAGTCACAAACGTTTTGATCATCATCACAGAGAGATTTGGGATTATGCAGTAAGGTTTGTAAACGGTGAACACACCGTTTTCATACCAAATGACCGAGTGTGACACACTGTAGTGTATAAAATGATTGTGACTGTAATCAAATAGGGTTTAGGAGGCACTTTCCAAAGAATACACAGCACTCACTGTCATTACCAAGGCTTTTTGCCAAGCTTCTGTTAAAAGGCGCACAAACAGTCAAGGAATGCCTATCTACTTGAGCGCGTAGCCACTGACTTCACCGGGGTTGAGAGTGGCAAATGCAAAGAAATGTTTCTTGAATGACAATACGGCCATGGCGAAAACGTAGAACACTTTCATAACGTGACAGCGTAAACGCTCTGTGTCCCCCTTGACACTGTTTGGCATTGGTGTTCTGTCCGGTCGGTTACAACTTTTTTACAACCTTAGTTTTTTTATAGTCATTGTGGTGACTAGTAGTGACACCAGCTTCTTCCAATACTCAAAAAACATGACTTGTGAAATGCAATGCGCTGACAAAAATTCACATTAACATTTGATAATCATGCATTTTAACATTTTCCCCTATCATAGCTACAAATTATATACAAGAAATTATTGACACACCAATGTCACCACGGTCATCTGGAAAGATGCATCATTTTCTCCAAAGAATCAACTTCGACACGACGGTCATGTTACCAAATTTATTCTGTTTTAGTTAGGAAGCAACAGCTGCCGGATAAACAAAAATCAATCAGAGTGGGATTTGAAACGCTGAGCGTGACTCTGAAAACGTATAATGGGCGTTAATAGTTCTCTGCTTTTCTTAGACGCCAAGAATGTCAATACTAGCGGAATAATGAGGTTGATTTAGGTTTATCCGATGTCTGTTTTAATCGCTTTTATTGTCTTTGGATCTCCCTAAATGTATTCCCAAACGCTCACCATTTCCGCCAGTGTAGTAATCCATACTATGCAGCTGATGAAAAAGAAAGAAAGAAAAAAATGGGAGGGGTTGGTGGAGAATTGTACTCAGTATTCTTCCGAAAGTGCATTGTTATCAACGTTTGTTGTTCAGGAGAATCCGTATTCTCAACGTTAATCATTCCTAAGGTTCATTAGTCTGAAGGTTCGTCTTTTTCTGAATATTCGTATACTTCTGAAGTAATTCATGACAAAGTGTTCGTTATTCTGAAGGTTAATAATTGTTAATTCTTTGTTCTGAAGGTGAGTTGTTACGAAGTTTTGTTGATCTAAAGATTTCTTTAATATTCTGTAGATTCTTTATTTTGAAGTTTCGTAATTCCGAAGGTTTGTTATTTGAAAGTTACGTTTAAGTTCCTGCAAAGAGTTTCCCTGCAGATTTAGTTTACATTTATTTCTGTTTGCTTCTTCCTTTTCCCTTATCCCGTTTGGCGGTCTGTTTGATCCCTCTACGTGACCCTATCCTTACAATTTTCATCTTCAGTGGGCATGTTATACATTGACCTACAATATCAACGACTGTTTATCATTATGCTAGGTTTTGTTTATAAATGCCCTCCGCGTTTTTAAACACTGAAACTTAAGCTTGATTACGATGTGAATCCTATTCATAGTTCATTTACTGAAATTACTTCAGTTGTTTTTCTGAACTTGTGTTAACAAGGTATGAGAATGAACGCACATACCCACTCACCCACACCCAAACTTAATTATCAAAATACTGGAATCGAAAAATTCATATTTAAATTTGAATTTTGAGCTGGGAAAGATCAATCGCACGGAATTACATTTTGCAGTGATTATGTCGAAACATCGCCAAACAGACAACCTTGCATTAATCAAATGTGATTCTTCCAAGACGATACTTCTCATTCATTATGCTAAATATACGCTGAAGGCTCTGTCATCACCATTACATGGTACATCAAATCAAATTACGGTACGAGACGTCATCATACATGTGACTTTATACGTGAAACAGCACAAAACTCAGGTGAACCCACCTTGACTGGAAACAGGCATGTTTTTGGAAGATTTGGTCTCCTTTTTCTAATTCTATGTCTGTACGTACATTAAAATTTTGTATTGTGTAAATAATCCTTTTCATTAATCGACATTGTTTGATCAGAATGTTCTATATTTTTAGTTCAATATCCCAGTCAAGATTATAAGACGACAGGGGAAAAATCAGACGTGTATTCCTACTAAATAAGATGATTTTAAAACAATTATCCAGAAAAGACAATACAAATTCACTATAATAGTAGAGGGGGAGGATAAAATAATTAGACTTAGAAATGAATATATACAGAGGAAGATGAAGAAAGACAAAGAGAGAGATGGAGAAAGAGTGAGGAAGAGAGAGGAAATAATATTTTCAAATATGGAAATATAATGAAGCGAGGGCTGGAGAACAATAGTGGTCATTATCAGGCTTCTCAAATCATGGTGAAATTATTGTTAAAACAACAAAACAATGACTAATTTCCCTTCCTTAAACATCGCTAACAATTATATTTATAGTGGATTATTCAGTGAATGCTACTAATGACAAATTAGGCATAACCACTAATAATGACATTAAGATCATTAATGGGTTAACAAAAGTAATTACTAATAACATAATGAGTGAAGGTTCTTCATTACAAGCAGTCGCAATGAAAATAAGGGTTCACTCGAGAGAATTTAAGGAAAAGGGGGGGGGGGGGGGAATCAGAATATATACACTAAAACGAAAAGCATAAACAGCGGAAAACTGAAAAACCGTAAAAGACACGCGGGGTTAAAAAAAAAGTCACGTATTCCTTTAGTCCCCGGGGTCCAGTGCACGAACTAAAAGCCCACCGACATTACCTGCCAGCTCTTCCTGTGTCTAATAAATTAGTGACCCCCTTTATGTCCTTGCTCTGGTGATTTTTTTATTTGCTCTTTACCAATTTCCTTCCACAAATTGTACATGTTGTAGGAAATTCTGGCTAAATACACGCTAAAAACATGCCCATGGTGCTTATGGCTTACAATTCAGAAAATTGTGAATATTTGGGTTCTGGGAGATGAAAGCAATTCGGAAAACGCGACATAAAACAAACAAACACGAAGAGATAAAGTTATGTTATACGGTGTAAAGAAAAACGAAAGAACATTTGCATAAACATGATTTTTTGTTTTGTTTTGTAAAGCTCGTTCGTAAATATAGAAGTTTGCGCTGGTCATGTTACTTCTAATTTACATGAAACTGCACTTAACGCAGAAGCTCCCAGAAAGAAGAGAAAAGAGAGGTAGATAAACATTTACTAATATTACTTTTACTGTTTAACCCTTTCAAGACAGGAATTATTTAAGGGCTAAATTGATCACATTTTGTTCTTCAAATTGGCAACAATAATATTTATCTTTCAGTGCTACATGGTTCAAATAAGGTGTAATTTCTTTGAAAACCATATACATGGTTAGGAATTTTGTTGAATAAATTGCCAATTTTGATGAAAAACAATGATTTTGAACATCTCAATGTTGTGCCAATTTAAGGATTTTAAAAGCTTACTCCCGTTTTTTAAATTCCTGGCAACAAACGCAATATGGTCAAGCAACAAAAATGGACACAGTGTGTGCAGAAATATTTGCTCTTTCTACTCATGCGTCTGGTATATATTTTAGAGCTCTGAATCGAAAGTTATTGAGCTAAACCAGTGTCCCACAGTGTGTTTACAGTGTGTTCACATAGTCGAGTCTGTGAAGATGTAATTCACAATGTTAAAACGCTCGAATTTAATAGTGTGAAGATGATTTCACACTGTGGACACCTCCACAGTGTGGTTTACCACTGAGTGTTCACATAGTGATGTTCGATTTCACAGTGTGAATTTACTCGTTCACAATGTGAAGATGTGATTCACAATGTTAAAACGCTCAAATTTAACAGTGTGCAGATGATTTCACACTGTGTTTCACACTGTGAACACACTGTGGGACACTGTGTTCTTTCCGGCAGGGATATACTACCGATGTGGCAATAACCATTGCACATTGAACGTGTGAAAGGATACCGTACGTTTGACAGGCTTCAATAATATAAGAAACATGATTTTATATCGTATGAAATAGAATAAGAACTTTGTAGAAACTTACGTGCAGAAATCGTCAGTATGTAATTTGTAAAACGGAAGTTTACAAAGTTTCTGTAAAAATTTCATTTGAATTGCAGCCCCCCCCAACGTACTGTATTTGAAACAAAAAATAATGTTTAAACATTTAAAAAAAATTATCAACAAATGTTTTAGCTTTTCAAATAAAAAAAGAAACAAACATAAATATTATAAGTATCCAGTATTCCAGCAGGACTTATCTTTGGGACTCGATTCCCAAATTTGATCATCCTCCAAAGGAAACCCCAGAAAATTTTTAACTCTTTTAACAAGAAAATATGTAATAAAACAGAAAGAACAAAGACTTAGTACTATTGAAAAGGGTAAAATGACAACTACAAGATACTTCAACATCACCATATATTACAAAATACGTACATTTCATTCCGGTATTCAGAGCACGATTTGCAACTTACAAATATAGTCTTTTATTTTGGTAGGAGCGAATAGAAACAGAGACGATTTTCGCCTTTAGACTTATGGTCGTTCTGTGCCTTTGTTAGCATTTGTAATCGGATCAATTTTCATCCCAGCATCTTAGAGAGATGAATAAACATGCAGACACCCAGAACTGCTAGAAGGTACGATTTTGATGCAGTTTTTAACGTTAGAAAAGTCATGAGTACATTATTCAATAAATTTTTTCACGAGTATCGGTTAGAAAAGTCGAAATGATGAAAAACCATAAATGATGGGAAACTGGTTTAGAATATGAGCAAAGTTTGACAATTATAACATGTAGAAAATATTGAAGAGAAAAAATGTTGAAGAGAAGAAAGGGAGGAGAGAAAAATGTAATAATTTCCGTGAGTGAGAAAGAGAGAGAGAGAGAGAGAGAGAGGTGGAATGGGTGTTGGTATAAGACAGGGAGAAAGGTGATCAACCGAACTGTAAAATTTAAACACTGAGACGGCTAATAATGTATATAAGATGAATGGGAAATCAAATAATCGTTACATTGGTGGGAATATGTACATGACGTGGCAATCATTGTTAGCACCCCAAAACTACGATGGCGTTTGAGATTTGATTAGAACGATTCATCACAGAGAGCGACAGCGGTTATATAGTAGAAGGTGATTAATTATATCAATAATATTCGCAAAACAGCTGTTGGTTTTCCTTCTTAGCATTGGGACGACATGTTGGGTTTCATTAAAATAGCATATGATTAATTGGGCAAACTACTGAAGCCCAATATGGTGGTTGTCAGGTAGTGAGAGAGCAGAAATTGAATTAGTAAAATTGGGATCTAAACAGTCACGGAGACAGAACGTTTGGAGGATAAATTATGTTAACAGAGAACATGCGTTGCATCGAAGGACGTCTGTCTCATTCACTACAAAAGGTGTATTTTCATGAGTGGCGTATTCTTGGCACGTTTTTTTGTTTGTTTTGTTTGTTTTGTTTTGTTTTGTTTTGTTTTGTTGTTGTTGTTGTTGTTGTTGTTTTTTTTTTTTTTGGGGGGGCATAGCCATTACTTATTATTTGCTTAAAAGTTGCTCGGTCGTCATGTATAGATGGCGCTTCACGCAACGCTTGCGAAAATCCCAAAGGGCAGCGCCATGACAGTTTACGAGCCTCGACGTTATTTTTTTCAGAAGGCTTGCTATACATAAAAACATATTAAGCTTAAAAAGTCCCTGTGCATATTGTGCGTACCAAGCATACATACCGCTAGCGAGCTAGCTAGGCGCTACGGGCGCGGACGTCCTGTATATAGGGGTCTAAATTGATTTTTTGTTGTCCCTCCAGTCGATGTATGACTTGATACACTCTACCTCTGTGATACTGTGCCTCTGTGGGCCGAACGTCGCTTCCTTGCCCTTCCACCTTCCCCTTCGTCCATTTTCACTAGATTTTAGTTGAATATGTAGAAATCATTCGATAAAGAACCAACGAGATCGCGTGAGGATGTAAACGAACATTCACTGTGTATACGGGTGCGGTATACGCACACGTACGGCCGGTGGGGGTGACCTTACATAGATAGTCTTGTGGGGTACAGAGAACAAAAGAGCACAATGATGCCCTTTATTCCGTCATGCTTGTGGGGTACAAAACACAATATGAGAAGTGCTTGTAGGGTACAAAACACAATAGGAGAAATGAATAGAGTTCCCCACAAGTCCATGTATGTGAATGTGTGTAGTTATATAACGCATTGGCTTGGAGAAAGTATGCGTCGGAAACCTAGGCCAGGGCCGAACGTGCGAATGACGTCATTTACGTAAGTTCGGCAGATCGGGATAGCGACTGTTCGCGGATTCAATCTAGAATGGTATACTGTCATGGCGCTACCCAGTGGGATTTTTGCAAACGTTTCGTGAAGCGCCATCTATACATGACGACATATTGTTTTGGCCTTAAATTTTTTTTCTGGGGGATTTGTCCCCCTGCCCCCGAGAACATTTCTCCTGCATTAGGGGGGGGGGGGACTAATTCTTTCTCAGCTTTGTTTTGGTCCTTTTGAATTAGAATGTGACAAAGTGCATGAAACCACGTCACAAGTTTAGCACGCATTAATTGCAATAGACAATGTGATTTTAAATAGCGAGCATTCAGGAAAATTATAATCTCCAAATTGGCAACAATGAAAATTACTTATTTTCCCATATGTATTATACATCATTCATCCGTACATTGTGACTTTAGATGAAGTGAAAGAAAGTGTAGTTGTTGCCCTTTTAAACTCTTTTCTTGGTTGTAAAAACATCGTAGGATTTCCTGTCTTATTCGGTTTCCAAAACCATGTCTGTTAGCTGTTATCACTTTCAAACGCGATATGATACGAAAACCAAGTAAGTAGAAAAATATATTTGGGTGAAAATAGGACTATAAACAGAATTTTTCTTTCCTTTCCTTTGATCAGGAGAGTTCGAAAGAAATGAGTATGGGAAGGAGGTAGGTTTCATACTCTGAATCTAGCTAAGCACATTACATTGTTACATTGGACTTTATAATTTTATACCCTTTTTGAAATAAATGGATACTGAGGAAGATATCAAAAGCGATATAGAAACAGAGAGGAAGCAAAAGAGAGAGAAAAAGAAGAGGGAGAAAGGGAATGAAAGAGAGAGAGAGAGAGAGAGAGAGAGAGAGAGAGAAGGGGGGGGGGGGGGGAGGCATCCGGTGTACGCCGCAACCACACGCGAATGTTTTCTGTCAAATGTAATTGTATACTATGACTGATATCCTACTCGATCACGAAGGAGACGTTTGTTTTGACGTTACTGAGAAGATTATATAGAAATGAATGATTAGATTCATCTTTCTGAGAAATAATCATGGATGTGCTATGATTAAAAAAAAATGAGAGACAGATGGGAAGACAAAGAGATAGATGGATAATGAAATGGATACAGACAGAAGGAAACACATACAGAGGGAGGGGAAGAGCGAGAGAGAAAGAAAGAGAGGGAGAGAGAGAGAGAGAGAGAAAGAGATCACGACAGAACCACAGAGACAAAATGAATAAAGAGAGAAAGACAGATAATCATTAAATAAGAAAGACAGAAAAGAAAGAGAAATTGATAGAAAGAAAGAGAAATATAAAAACAAAAGGAACAAGAGATAGAGAGAAGGTGGGGAGTAATACAGAGAGAGAAAGAGAGAGAGAGAGAGAGAGAGAGGGGAAAGACTTGACACTCTTGATTTACCTCCATTGCCTATCAAATCGCTTTACTTGTTACAGTTTCATTGGGGTTAATACCCATTGCAATTCATATTCGGGTTAACCCAATTCTCAAAGTAGTCTGTATACGAAACAATGGTTGTGTTTATACGGAAATTTACAACTCGATCAGGTGGTTTTTGAAATCATGTTTTGATGTCCATATGATGTGAGAAATCCTAGCCGCGTTCCTTAGCATGCTACGATAGGTCACATCGTATGGGCAGCGAAATCTCATCTCATTTCGCAGCTACCATCGTGTGAGATATTCCGGCAAGAGATCTCCCTCTGCATAGTCAGCGAAATGCGATTTATCAGTAAACCAAGATCAAGTTAGGTTTTGCAATGCCGTATAAACATAGCTCTTGTTAATGGAAGTAGGGCTGCTTTCTGGGTTTACCCCGCAGAGAGTTTACGAAGAAACATAATAAAGGCAAATGGACACTGTTTCCGGGATATGAAGGTTTAAATAGAACTGCTTATAATAGAAAGTAAACTCATTCATGAAAAACATTAAAACTGACATGATTGAGAAATGCCATTAATTTATAAACATTAAAATAATCGACTGAAACAGAAGAATTGGATCACTCTTCATCTTGTTCGAGTTCAACGTCCCCGTGCATGTGTATCCATTAATCTCAATACCGTCCATGTCACCGTTTCAGCGGCACTAGTTCTGGCCCCCACTTGTTATCAGTAACAACTGCCACATTTTTATGACAAATTTGCTCTCAACCAATCAGATGCAATGATTTCAGTAGCTCATAACAGTTATTGCAACTTGCTATTGATAACAAGTTTTTATGAAACAGGGCCCTGAATTTACAAGTATATGTGAAGGATTACAAAGATATTGCCCAGACCGTAAGGTAACGGCTGGCAAAAATAAATAAATATAATAATAATAAAAAATGATCTTGTTATTGTTATTGTTCTATGTTCATCTGAAACATATGCCAAATATTTATTCTTCTTTTTCTTGTAATTTTCAAATGGCTATGCAGCCTATCACGGAAATTATATTCTACCTATATAGATGATTATGAATACTAAAGTGACTTATCAAATAAATTCAAGACAAGGCTACCCCCTCCACTCTTACTACGCCTGAGAGCACAGCACATCTTGGCCACAGAAATTGGGGTACATTCGCGCACACTCATCTGTACTTCGGCTTTACACATACGCGTCGTTATTTTAGTGGACCATCGAAAGTAATATGAAAGGGATGCATCGTCATTTTTATACAGAGAGAGAGAGAGAGAGAGAGAGAGAGAGAAAGAACGAGTGACCCAGTGATCTTTTTTCAATTTGGATATATTTTGATATCAACGCAGACGTCCGCCTGAACAAGAATTGACTCTCAGAAGCAAGCCAATGGTAGTCTAATCCTGGATTAGTCTAATTTCCCCCTTTCACTCTTAATCAGATTTTAGAAACTGAACCGAAAGCGGGAAGGATAAAACGTTTTCTGTGAGACAGTAAGCATGGTGAGAGGATGAAGCGAAGGTTGCCTGCCCCTCCCACATCATAAGAAGTCTGGTTTTCAGACCTTTGTTGCTATACCTAGCTATCTCCTCAGTGAAATGACTTGTGTTAATCTGTTAATAATAATAATGATGATGATGATGATGATGATAATATGATAATACTACTGGCCGAGATAATTAAAGATGCAAACATATCTGCCGAGCTTCCATGAGAAATAAGAGTTACACATAATATTATCCTATGCTATCATAAAATGATCTTGAACAAAAAAAAAACCCCAACAATAAATTAACCAAATGTTTGATGAGGAAAGCAAATTCTTTCTGATGAAGGAGGCAATTGCTAGTTTTGGGAAAGCTTTTGCTTACTTCAAGCAACTAGTTGCTTTTATTTCCTAGAATTTGCTAGACTTTTGTAGTTGTATGCCTTCTTTTAAGGCGACGTTGTGCGATTGTGCAGTAGGTGACGCTTACTCAAAACTGACAAGTAAAAAAATCATCTCCAGTCTTTGTGAGAAACATGATCCTTGATATTTACCAAGAGTAAGAGGATGAGGTATATGGTGACAAGGTTGCCACGGAAACTGGGTATTACACTCACAATTTTCTTCATATTCAAGGGCATACATGTGGGGGAAAATAGAGAATTTTTATTTCTTCCAGAGTTATTGAAATGGACAACAAGACTATATACTTAGCCGGCATTTCGAGGTATTAATTCCAATATTCCCCCGATCGAAATGAAGGTATTTTTTTCGTCGGGTCTCTATTTTCCTAGGGGTCACCCCTTCCCCATACACGCACTTACACTAGACGGGTCAGTGAATGATATATCACCTTTGACATTACAGTTTCCTGCATAACAATATCATTTGGATCTTAGAAAGTATTATTCAAACTGATATGCATCAGTGACAGTACAAATGTGGACCCTATACAGTGGGATTTTATACCTTTGAAGCTGTACAGGATGGTATAGCCTTTGTTTCTGTAAAACTCTAACTTTTGACTTAAAGTCACACCATTTTTATTATGTTTGTAATGGTATATAAAAAAACGCATCTTAATTCCTTGATCTGCTAGAACTCAAATCGTGTATTACATAATCATTATGTGACATAATGATAACAAGAGAGATATATGGTAAGCCGACTATTTATAGCAGAAATAAAAATACATGTATAATATGAAAGAGAAATAAAAACAAAAAAGACAAAGAGAGAGAGAGGGGGGGGGGGGGGGGGCAACGAGGGAATGTGGGTATGGGAGAATGAGAGAAGGGTGACAGATTAAGATAAAATGACAGTTTCAACTATTATTGATAGAAATGGAATGTTTGGGAATTAAACGCAATGGAAATAAAAAGGAAGGATTTTAAGATATCTAACATTGAAGGAAATATAGATTATACACCGCATCAGAGAGGTAGAAAGAACTCGAGCCAGTATTCACCTGATGCTTATCAGCGTGCGTCTCTCTCATGTAACTTGATCTGACGTGTGTGAAAGTTAAATCAATCAAAAGTTGAACAGCATCCGTTGTATATATTACATTTTCTAGTGGATGTGTAGCTTGAAGACATATCCCTCCTTTCTAGATATCATTATGACTTTTTTTCATTTGTTTCTCATATAAGGGGGTACCATTCGCGTTCCGGATAATCTAATACAAAATATGTGAAGGTGTGAACCGTTTGAAAAGAGAGAACCCTATTTTTTGTCTCCCCGAAACTCATTGCTCAAGGCTATCTCCATAACACCAAATCAAAAGATATTAATTACAAACGTTTAATTGAATATGAAGGACATTAAAAAAATATTGGAAAATGGAATCTGCATGTTTTCAGAGAGTCAATTACTAGAATAACCGAAAGAAGAAAATTGTAAATAAGACATTTAAAAAATCGGAATAAATGCCCCCGTATAAAGACATAGGATATCATATTCTAGAAGTTTTATAATATGCCTAATGCATTATGAAATCAATACACACCGAGTCGTAGTAGAAAGAATAAGACTTTTGAGCCCCCGGCATTTTTTTGACGTCAAATACAATCTCTTCTTATGCAACTGGAGATGTGGATCTCCGATCACCGGCAAGCTACGT
Source organism: Heliocidaris erythrogramma (assembly GCA_025617745.1). NCBI lineage: Eukaryota > Metazoa > Echinodermata > Echinoidea > Camarodonta > Echinometridae > Heliocidaris > Heliocidaris erythrogramma. The sequence continues at coordinate 30,415,335 of CM046859.1, forward strand.
GACGTGGTAACTCTCTCTTGAGATCTGTCCTAAACTGTATGCCCTCTCATGGGAGTTATATAAACATTTCTCTTGGGACTTATCCAGAATATGACCTCTCGCTTTCGTTTTTAATAAACACTGTCATTACATTAGAACACACAAAGAGAAAATCCCAAGTAACATCTGGGGCCTGTTTCATACAACTTGTTATCAGTAACGACTAGGACATTCCTATGACAAATTTGCTCTCAGCCACTCCGATGCAAGGATTTCAGTAGCTTATAACAGTTATTGCAGCTTATTGTTGATAACAAGTTTTATGAAACAGGGCCCTGAAGTAGTGCAATGCGGGTTCACTTGACAAAATATGGTTTTGTGCACATCTTCCCCAAACTTCAGAATTTGAAAAAGGTCTGTATCTGTCGATATGTCCATCTTAAACGCATCCAAGCGAAATTGTAACTTAGAAAGCCTTTTGTCTCTATTCCTGCAATCGGCTGTGCGAACGGTAATTGGCGTGGTTATGGGCGAAAAGTACATCCTTCACTGATGTGAGCTTAAATAAGAGTCCCGATTTCTTTTCTTTCAAATTTTACACGCGTCGGTTAGATTCACCGCAACTATCTCTAATTCATTTTTAGTGCTAGTTCAAGCATCTTCCTTCCATCCAAATGTGATTGAATCTTGCTGGAAAGAAGTTTGAAAAAACAATATTGAATCGTGGTAAAAACGAAATCCAGGGTGCTCGTTACCGATGGGACTTCGTATCACTCGTACCAGCTCCAAAACATTTGGCATTTCGCTATTGGAAAATAAAACAAAAATTTAAGTATAGTCGCACACACACACACACACACACACACACACCTCACACACTCATATATATATATATGACATGTGGGAGTGTTTTTGTGTGTGCGTGGGTGTATTAAGAGAAGATGGGAAAGAAATAAAGAGGGAGACAGAGAGAGAGAGAGAGAAAGGCAGAGGGTGGATTGGGAGTCAGTTGAGTGCCTCAATAATAAATAGAAGTCTCTGAAATCATACAAGTTAATGCATCAGGGGATGATGCCTATAACTCCTCATTTGTTAAAGTCTTTTTGATTTATTAATTGTAAAGTTTACAAAATGTAATCGAAGTTTGAATAAATGTTAAAGTTGAGATTATCCTAAGTTTGCTTACATTTTGGCGATGGGTTGCATGACTTGAAACCTTCCGTAATCATTGTACACCTTTATTAAGTCACTTTTGTTTGGGAGATTGATTGATCTTTGTTTTCACATTTTTAATTTTCATCTCGATGCCCATCCATCATTTCTAGTTAGATATTTAACATCACCTGTAGCAAATCTTAATTCATCTTTGCGAAAGGCTTAATACACTCTTATCAACTTATCTTTTTCACAGGAAATTGGAAAATCTGTTGTACAGTTTCGACGCGAGACCAAGCATGATGCTGTTGTTCATGTATATATGCAAGACAGGTCAACTCCTTTCTTTCAGTTATCACGCTGGCCATCACGAGTCAGATCTTCCACGTTCCGGACAATGCCCTCTTTCCGTATCTTTTGACCGTTCTTTTTTCAATCACTCGGAAATTTGCAATTATATTGAAAGATGTTCATTAAACAAATCTAAACCTGTTTCATTTATATTCAACATGCACCCAATATGATGCAATAACGGCTCTTTCTTGTCAAAAGGTATGCAGCACCCTTTTTTAATAAATAAAGGAACCCTTTTACCCTCGTTTAAAGAGTAGGCTCAGTGATCAGATAAGGTGAAAATGATTACTAGCTTTTTATTCTTTATTCATATATGGTAGATGTTATGGGAGTGATGTGACCTGGAAAAGGATTGCTCTATTCAGCTAAACACTGTAAACAAAATTTTGATGTCACCTGCAAGTGTGGTCCCAAACACCAATGTATTTGGGAAGTTCTTCCACTATATGTTATTTTCAGCAAGATTGAGACATTTTGTTTGATTCCAAAACCTCAGAATACGCAGTTATTCAAAATTATTTCAAAATGCAATACACGAGAGGCTTTCAAAATGTTCAGGGCGTTTTGAATTGCGACACATTCGGAAATGATTGTATACCTTTGGGAAAGACGGTGCAGTTAAACTATTTCGTTGATTTTGAATGCAACCAAAACGAGCGAAGATATAAATGAATTATGCAACATCAACCATCATTTCAACATCATAATAAAGTGCTTCACACCTCAAAAATTCACGAGCGATATGTAAACCTGCTTAATTTCATATGGAAAGTGCACCTCAATGAAGTTTTGAATCTCTATGACTACTAAGATAAAACAAATAAAAATATACAGTAGTACTATCCGTCACGTGTTAAGAATCCGCACTCTTGAAAGGCATCTTGTAACTGGACGTTTTATGCCTTCACAAAAGAGGTACTTCTCTAGGCCCGGAATCTCAATTACTCCTCCCGTTTGTTGTTTAGCTGTGAGTGAGGGACAAGGGCACCCAAGGGAACATTGAGAGCTCTTGGACGCTTCTTTGAAATTCTGGCCACATTTGCGCCATTTACCTCGATTTTTCCTTCTTGGGAGATATAAGTCCCCTCTCTAGTTCTTTGAAAACTGTGTCTGACATAGTTGTGCAAGTACATGCCTAAGAAAATTCCTATTTTACAAGGATAAAATAACGAAATAGTAAGAATTATGATCATGGATAGTTGATTGATTTGCGATATATAGACTTCACTTTTCGTTAGAGAAATGTAGTAGGTGAAAATATCTAGAAAGAGAGAAAGAGGGAGAGAGAGAGAAAGAGTGAGGAAGATCGATGGACATTGATGAATAAGGATAGAGAAAGAGAAAATGGACTGAAAGATTGAGACCTCACCTCGTATACGTGCACTTAAAGTCATCTCAAAATGCCCGCGCGCCCACACGCACGTCGTACACGTCACCCACATACAACGCACACATAACAAAAAATTAAGAAAAACTGTGGAAGGGGCATAATTCTTGTCTAGAAAGAGAGAGAGAGAGAGAGAGAGAGAGAAAAAAGTGAGGAAGATCGATGGACAATGATAAATAGGATATAGAAAAAAGAAAATGGACTGCAATATTGAGACCTCACCTTGTACGTACAATAAAGACATCTCGAAATGCACGCACGCGCACACACTTCGCACAAGTCACCCACATACAACGCGCACATAATTATAACAATATTGAGAAAAAGTGTGGAAGGGGGTATAGTATAGCTTTTGTCTGTCCTGGCAGGAGACTCTGTTCTTGTTTTGCGAGAGATAGATTTTAAGCAAGGTAATCACATTCAATATATAATTCAACTATCTCAACATCAACGGAAGCAAAGCATTTATTATATTACGCAAATCAGATCTCCTGCAAATGACCTTATTTATGCCTTCAAATGTCGAATTTATTATAGTTTAACTGTATTTCATATTATGGTAAAGAACCGGGAGCCGCTTTTATTAATTCTAATGAAGCCATAAGTAGATCACTCGCGCTTTAAGGAAGCCGTTGTCTGTAATATTTGCGTAGACGATCGGAAATATGTTTACTCTTCTTTTTGGCATCATTGGAATCAACAATAATCATTTCCAATTATGAACATTTTTATGGAGGCACTGCATTCTTTTTACCAAACAACGGGTCGAAATATCTTTAGACTCAACTGCGGAAAGTAGAAATTCTCCCGCTCGGTCTTTCTCTCGCTTTTGACTCTGGCCCCAATCTTTATTTCTTCTAATAATACGAATCATGGTTGATGATGGGGTTGTTGTTATGACAGAGAATCAAAGAAATTTAACATCAACAGTGTTGGCGACAAATATACGTCAGAGATGAACTCGTAATGAGCGTCGCTCGTGCATTAACGAAACAAAAAGCAACATGCATTATTATAGAGGGAGGACACTGGAACAAATGATGCCATAATGATTGCAATCATAATCTAACTCCATTTACGAAGAACCTTTAACGAGGCAGGGCAATCAATGACTTGTTGCTTTATAATGAACCTGTCTTTCGGGGTATTTAATTGATGGGTATTTTTATTATGATGAATGTGCCTTCAAGAAGTGAAAGGAAATGATGATGATGAGAAGAATTATTTCCGGAAAAATAGTAAACGTAGTTATCATTAATTAAGGCTAATAAAGGTTGGTATAAGTTTCTATTACATGTACTCAACATGAACACATATATACTAATCCATCACTATTGTATCCAAGTTAATTTGTCTATTCATCTGATTATTAGTTTTATTTGAAAAGCCTGTCCTTAAAATTAAATAAAGTCAAATAGACAACCAGCACGTTGTTTTGTAAAAAGAAAAGAAAAAAGATCAAAGGATAATATGGAGGACCGACTGTGGAAAACCTTTCGGAATTAGTCGAAAACAACTATGACAAAAATATGTAAGTAATATGATCATGATGATCAGAGTTTATTCGTCTGGTTTGTATATTACATGAATAGGTTTGATGAGGTTTGTTGATTTTTTTTTCTTTTACTTGACTGCTAGGAAACCATGTGTATGCTTTTAAGTAAGCAACCTGTCCTCTCCGAAGGACTTGGTATTGAGGATTAATGCCTTACCAAAGGGCACTAGCGCACCCACATGGTTTCGAGCCCTGGTCCGCATAGTTACGAGACCACTGCTTTGTCACTGAGCCATTGCGCCGCCGCTTTCATTATTTTTTTTTTAAATTGAGGGTAAATGTTCTACACTAGAATACTTATTACTAGAAAAGCGAGTATGGATATCTAATAAGGATTGAAGCAGAAACAACAAGAACACATATTAACCATCAGTTTTTAACATATATCTAGATGTAGATGAAATGGAAAGAGAGAGAAAGAAAAAGAAAGGAAGATGGAGAAATGGGATAAGGATCGAAAGAGAAAAGACAAGATATAACAGGCGATGGAGAAAAGGAGATACAGAGAGAGAAGAGTAGGAGGGAATAGAGAGATGAAGAGGAAAAGAAGGAGATGCAAAATAAGAAGGAGAAGATGAAAGGGAAGAATAAATAAAATAAAAAGAGTAAGAAAGAGCAAAAGCAGAAGCATATTTTAGAAAGAGAGAGAGAGAGAAAGAGAAAGAGAAATGTGTGGTGCGAGCAATACTTTATCTTTGTCACATCGTGTCCAATGTTCAACTCGTTTAGTGTAGCATCTATAAAACCCTCTTGCCAAAAACAAACTCGAACTCAACCGCCCCCTTAACCACAAGTATTTGTTCTACACTTATGACATTTCCCCCAATTTTTCATATTAACCAAATACCCCGTTTCCATGTCCAAATTGATATGACAAAAATACCCAATCCATCATCAGCGATCTGGGTTGGCGCTAATTAAAGTTCCCAAGAGCCTGAGCTAAGATACGATTCTCTTTGTTTCTAGCCATAGCAACGCTCTTGATATATTTTTTTTCACTAGATAGAGGGTAGTTCAATGGAAAACGGATGCACAGAGTAATATCTCTTAAAATCTGCTCTCCGTTTGGGAGGACAAAATGAGAGTTAAATTTTAACCGAAGTATATGAGACGAGTAATTATAGATATTTGCAAAGATGAGAAGAAGAAGAATTCAGTGACGATGTGAAAGAGAAAGACAGAGAAAAGAAAGGATTTTTTGTTGTTGATGTTAACACGAACTATGCAACTACTTCTCGAGAATACAGATACGGTATGATACGAATTATTAATGATAAATTGTACATCAAAGGTAGTTTATTTTATTTTTTATGAAGACGTTAAGTTTGAATAGAGAAAATGAAGTTATATAATTCCAAAATTCCACTCCCCTATAAAATAAGTCAGGAGAAAAAGGGAACTTCATTGACTACTCTTCACATTTCGTGAAAATTATTTATTTGCTTGCAGGAAAGAATTTCAAAATGTGTAAATGGAAGAAGAAAGAAAGAAAGAGAGAGAAAATAACATAATTATATAAAACAAGAAAGAAACTGAAACATAATAAACGTAGAATCCAAGAAAATGAGAAAATTTATGGATGTAAGAATATAAAGACATCTTCTGAAGATGCCTGATATTACTAGTTACTGATATATTTTCGTTCGTTCGTTCGTTTATTTCCATTTCCATTAAAAAATAAAATGATATAATAAAGACATCATGTTGGTACACTAAACTTGTAATTGTAATGAGTATACAAATGTGACATAATGCGTTTATAACCAAGGTAAGCAAAGTGAAAATGAGAAGAAAAAAATAGAGAAAGTTAAAAAGCCGTAAAGGCCTTGTCTAGAAGTCCTCTAACAAATAATGATCAAGATTAAAAAAAAATGAATATGAACCTCACAGTACAGACTCCAACCGAAAGAATAAGGAAGGTATTTCATCGGTAAAGAATTTAAATATTTGGAGCTAAAAGTTAGAAGTCCGATGAGACGAAGCAGACAGTCAATACAGATTGCAACAAAAAGGGGGAAACATATTTTAAGAGAGACACGAAACGAAGCATCAGGGCCCCATTTCATAAAACTTGTTATTAGTAACAACTGCCACATTTCTATGACTAATACTGTATTTATTTAAATGTTATGCAATACAGTATTATGTTAATATGATTGAAAACAGTCAATAGGTTTTAGCTAGCTTATAACAGTTGTCGTAACTTGTTATTGATAACAAGTTTTATGAAACGGGGACCAGGTCTTCAAAACCATTCCCTTTCCTTGGTCAATTTGATTGTGCGCTTTAAGAACTCCTCCCGTCAATGCATCTTTGGCACGCTTTCATGCTAATGTGGTTTATTTTCAGCACCCCACATTGATCCTGATAGGGAATATATTTCTTTGTTTCGTCTTGTTCCCGGACGTCCCATCCCATGATATCCTCAGATTTCCCGCAAAATCACTTCAATTATCTCACCACCTCCCCGAATCACTCGGAATGGTAAACTGTAACTTTGAATATGCCCATCGAAAAAAGACAGAAAGATCGGCGCGCGTTGAGGAAATTTCGACATTTAATTTCGTTGGAGTGCATGAGTGTGCCTGAGAACTGGTCGGTTACAGAACATTTTAGCTCTGGGAAAAAGGGCAAATGGAAAGGAATGAAGATGAATAAACTTATAAAGAAAACAATGAAAAAAATTAGGAGAAACAGAGAGCGAGAGAGAGAGAGAGAGAGAGAGAGAGAGAGAGAGAGAGAGAGAGGGGGGGGGGGGGAAGAGACAAAAATACACATATTTTTGAAGTGGAATGTTTCCCCCTTTTTAGTGCATTTTCACCTTTTCTTGTTGAATATTAATGCATAATTTATGTACGATATTATCCCAAGCTCATTAATGGAATGATGCATAGCGCATACGGAAAGCTTCTAACTACTATTATTAATATTTCAAGTAACGTATACTAAAACTCTGTTCGTGTATATGCATATGAAAATTAATTCAATGTCTTGAGCGCTTTATTACGGTGTTTTACGTATATCTTGGGATTTACATAAATTTTATTGTAAACTAATACACATCTTAATACCATCTTTGTACCATTGATGTAAACAATCTCATCACTTTATAGTGGGCTTTAAAAAAATACAAATTTAAGATATATTTAAGCATGGACCTACTCCTCTAGTAGGTCTATGGTCTAAGCAATATATTCTTCCTGAGTTAATAGAGTAGGAAGATTTTTTTATAATGATCGCCATGTAGTGATAACAGTAAAGCTTAAAGAGTATAAAAATAGATATAAAAGTAATAACTATCATTAAGGAACTGTTTCTTCGTTATTTTTTTTAGACGAAAATCACTTCTTGAATGATTGTAAATCATTTATAGAGAGGTTTTTGATACTTCGCATTGCAAGTATAAAAAAGCCAAGTTGTATTTGTATCTGCAGGGGAAGAAAGAGCAGAAGCGACTTATTTAGGATTGAACCTGTTGATCATGGGGTGTAAAATCGCATCAAGAATCTCTTTCTCGTTTTTTCTTCTATCAACATGTCAAATGAGGAGTGAAATTGATTGAAACGCAACGTGAGAGGCAAATTAGGGAAGACGGAGGCCTGCATGCAGTTGTGCATCCACATTTATTTTTTTTTGGCAGGGGTGGGGGACACCATGGGCACAGGAGGTATACACCCCATTATTTCTCGGCCAACTCCCATATCATACATTATCGTATTGTGTATGTGATATACATATATACATATAGGGAGGGGGCGGGCAAAAAAAAAAATGAATTAATATATAACATGTCCTAATGTATATTAAAGCACTTACAATTTATTGAAGCCCTTATCCCCTCTTGTTCAAAATTCTGGACCCCCGATTGGCCTGAATTAGGAGGAGTGATCGAAATTTACCTGCTCTATCTGAGGAAATTTGTAGAATTAACAGATATTTCAGACAGCTCTCGTGGTAGAATGTTAAATAGTTGCAACGAACGTAAATGTTCTTCGTTTAATTTGACGACATTATATACCATCGCCTACTAACCCTACCTTGTTTTTTTAACTCTACACTGTTTCTTTTTTCTTTCTCATTTTAAAGCTTAAACTGTAGGAAATTCTGGATTACAAAATGCCGAAAAATGAGTAATTAATGTATTCTATCATTTCGGGCATATTTATGCCCAACTTGGTATCACTTTGACCATTTCTGTTCATTCTTTACCTCAAGACGGATATCAAAGAATCATGAGAATGAAATGCTCCATACCGGTTCGCCTAACAATGAGGGCACTTTTGCATTCAAGTTACTCTCATAATCCTTTAAAACACTTCACTGGCTTCAGTCGACCAATGGAACAAACGAGGCCTGCCGCAGTCGACTATTGGCACAGACACATTGTTCATGTATAATGTACTCCAAACAGTATGGCAGTCCAGGGTTTCGATCCATGGCAAATAAAGAGAGTTAAAAGAGTATACGTTATCAAACTGTCGTTACATATCTTGGTTTTGTGATTCACTAAATTAATTATACACAGTATTGATAGATATTCAGATTAAAGCACATTATCAACACCATCTTCAGATCATTTAGGATGCATGTATTATCTTGATTTTCTTTTCTTGACTATACAGCCTTATTGAATGAATTCTCTTATTTTTTATTGCTTTATTCTAGATGCAGCCCAACAGCATTATTTCCGTAGCAGTTGTGATGACATTAGCCACACTCTTTACACAAGCAGGTATGTGTTTCAAAACAAGATTTCCACTCAAATTGCGAGCATTAATAAATCTATTTTTGTCATGGTAAGGTTATTCTGACAAAAATTCTCGAATAAACATTTAACGAATGACTTTACATTACCCATCAAAGGAAAATAAATCGAGTACCTCTTTTCTATGAGGGATAAATATATCATTATATGGGATAAAAATCATTTTCATTTATACTTCGTACTGCCAAAGATCATGAAGATTGCCAGGTATATCGCTACGAATTGCATCCCGTATCGTCATTATTTGCATGTTATGTGATTTGTAACATTCTAGCATCAGACTACGCTAACGAAAAGAGAAACAATTTTAATCGTAACGGAATAATAGGAATTACTAAATACATATTTAGCACTTAGCATTTAGCGCTGCCTAAAGAACTTTCTCCTACGAGTATGTCGCGTGCACATGCATACTAATAAAGTGGTTGAATGAGCAGTTTAAGTGGTCACAAATGCAAGTTCTTACGATCAAACCAATATTTCTCATAAAATAGACGAAAGACTCTTACAATGGATTTTTATTTTACTTTGCGTGAATGGGATTATGCGTTCGAACCTCGAATCAATTGCTATTCGTGTTGAATTTTTCTTGAGCAGGAAAGGGCCGCCTACGTTAGCATCCGGGTATTGTAGGCAGCCCCTTTAAGAGATCTTAACCAAAGGGTTGTAAGCAAAATAGCTTGGCAAGAGTATTCTTACCCTTATTGACTAACTAAGTCATGCATGAGTGGGCAAACATTAAATGCAAGAATGTCACTTTTCAAAAGTCACAAGGGTAATTTTTTATGCTGTATTAGCAGTACATTTAGCATTTCTTGCGCGATTTTTAAAGTGTGCTCACTCAACCATGACACGATGACAACCTCTTATGTTCACACAACCTGTGATGATTCATTTTGGTAAAAATATGTGGAGTTATTTTTTTCAATAAGCTGAATGTATTTTGCAATTTCAAATTCACGAGGTTTGAATCTTGTTTAAATTGTGCTCACCCAACCATAATAATGAGAAAAGTGTCGGGAAAGGTTTGAGGGGGTCAAGCGATGGAAAATAAACAACAACACATAAAATGCACCAGAAACCGAATTCGCTAAAATCTCGTTTCACAGAATCCCCAAAATGACACTTGTGACTTTTGAAAAGTGACAGTTTTGCCTTTAATGTTTGCTCACTCATGCTCGACTCAATGGATCCATCTCATTTTCACAGAAAAGTTTGTCAACAAGTGTAGGAACACTCCTGCTACGTTATTTTGCTAGAAACCTTTTCGTTAAAAAGTTAAGCCATTTTGATTAAGGGGGGGGGGGGAGATAATTTTTTGTTGTGTTTATATTTAGGTTGTTAATTAATGGGCTGCTTCTCAAGCTGTGGGAGGGTAACTTTATATCATTATCATAGAGAGAAATAAATGTGACATTCTCTTATAGATGACATCATCATCAGCAGCAACAAAGGTGTACGAGATCGTTAATAAATGCCTTTAGTTAAATGCTAAGAAGGCCTACTGTACCAAGAGTGCTCTGGAAAGATATGTATTTGATATTGAAGGTTCACACAGTTTGAACTCATTCAACTTGTTCAATTGGGAATCTAATTATTGGTCACAAAACATTCCTTAGATAAAAAAAACAAACAAACAGAAGATCATTAAGCTTCATGGAGTTTGATTTCAGAATAAACAGTTTGATTCATGCATTAATAATGATAACTCCTTGCAATGGTTTGGAATTTAAAACAACAAGGATGCAAAGGAGTGTTCGAAAAAAAATGGCATTAAGTTACCTCCGTGTATAGCGTAAACAGTCGCGCAAGGTGAATGTGGGGGCGTACCCTACATCAAACGGACCCCCGGAAAAATAGATATCGAGAAGTAAGAAAGGAAAAATATAATGAATACAGACTATACTTTGCATTTCAGAATGAGCAGGGGCGTTTCTGGATAAGAGAGGGCGATATGACACCGACCTTTAAAAGGTTTAGACCTTGTCAGCTAATCCCTAAAATGTATTTCTCTTATTTTACTCCCCGAAAATTTTTAATCTCTAACATCTGTTTGCAATTATAGATATCTGACAACCATTTTTTTTTATCCCTGTCGGAAAATTTGCAAGTTGGAATACACTACAATTAAAAAAGTTCTCAAAAGCGGTGCTTTGGAACGGTTTTCTCTCTTCTTTTTCTCAACAAGAAACAAATGGTTTGCTTTGGAACGGAAATTGGAGTGTAAAAATGGGGGTCTTCTGGGCGGCACATGCCCACCGCACACTATATACTGAGTGCCCCCCCCCCCCCGGGAATAGGGGAACCTTGTGTTGTCGATGGTATTACAGGAACTAGCTAACAGTGGATTAAAACCTACCATCACCGTACCCAACGGAACTACAGCGTTTCAGGTTCTAAGAACAACAAAGTACTCCTGAACCTTTGTTCTTCCTACAAAGGCCAAAGTATGAACAATGATTACGTTATCTCATCATCGGCATGCCTTTTTCATGTTCAATAGGAAATAAACTATATAAGGAATGCACTATTTTTAGTTTTAATTAGTTCTTAGTAATATTGCTCCATAATGCGTAAAATCATCATTTCAAATTTCCGCTTTCCTTTACTTTAATGAAAAGTTTGACGTCATTTGGGTTTCTCTTGAAGTATAGTCTCACAGGCATGTGAACATTTTAAATTTAATCAGTGACATGAAGGTCCTAATTTTGTCATATCTTATTGGGGGAATTTCCAACGACACAATAGAAGATGATTCAATAATAAAGTATAAAGGGATCAAACTTTTAGTCTTGCACGCTGGCCCACGAAAAGTAATTGTAGTTGAAGATTGGGAAATCTTCATGGAAAATTAATTCCATTATCATCAGTTGCTCATCAAGATGTAAATGCGTCAAAATAATTGACACCAATTCATAGAAAGTAAACTGACTTGAATTAATGTAAGTCAGTTTATGGAAAACAAATAAACATGTCAATATTGAAAAGCGTACCATAATATTATGCTTCTTGCAAAATTTTAAGTTAGGCCATAATATATATTATAGTCCATTTGTATATAATGTCAGGAGACATTAACCTCATTATACTGCAATTGCAATTTCACCGAATGTCATTGTTTGGATAAAGTCTGTCTGAGACACGTAATGGGTCACTCAAGCAAAAATCTACATAGAACCATTTTCTGTCAAAAATAATCTGACCTAAAGTAATTAAAATTACAACAAATTAAATAAAAAAATACAAAAACTAAAACGTATTTTTTTTTAAATATACTTTCTCCCATTGTAAAATCTTGGATTATTCGAAAGAAAAAAAGAAGAAGAGATGACTTGAATTATATTTCAGTTTCGAGCGATGATCTCCCAATGGTAAACGGAACCTTTTCCGAAAATAAAACCTTGGATGCTGTCGAAACGGTATGCTAATCCCCTACTCCCCGAAGAGTGTTCAACAAATCTCGACTATGAAATTCGAGTCATGATATTGATTTAATGTTTAATATAAAGATTTGAACACGCAAAATGACAACCGATTGCATACCGCTCAGCTAAGTCAAAAGGGTTTTTTTCCCACCACGAAGAGACATTCTGTCTAATAAAATAGTACGTACTAGTTCACGGCATTAGAGAATATGCTATAAATAGACTGTAAATTATTGTCAGGTTATTCATGGTTGTAAACCACAATAATTGATTTAAAATGATAACTGATGCCGTTTTGGAGAAAATAAAATTGATACTGAGGATTGTGTACTTTGAAAAGTTTATTCGCAACCTTTGTTTTTCCTGTCATTTCAACTGCCCTTTCAAAAAGATCTAAAAAAAAAAAAAAAAAAAAAAAAAAAACCCGACAACATTACTGATTACATGTCAATTTAACGCAGCTTAATAATAACCTCCCATCATAAAAGCAGTTTTACTGCACTTTGCTTATTCACTTTTTATGATACCAGACATAATCGAATTATACATGTTTGAATAACATGTATAGTTGATTCGTATTTCTAAAATGTATATAACAATATAACAACTAGCAACCGATTACAGAGCCTTACTCATAACATTAGTAAACGTAGAGGAGCTACGGGGGAACGGGGGGGGGGCACATGCCTCCGAATTGAATAGCGATAAACCAAATAAGTTTTAAAGAAAAAAAATAGAGAGAGAGAGAGAGTTTTTATTTCTTTAAGGCAAGAGGGGAAGGGAATATGGAAAGAAGACATTTGATTTGGACACTCCCCATAGCCCCTAAATTAAATACTGCTAATCGGAAGTTTTGCTTTTTATTTGCCAGTAATCTTTTACTCGTCGGATTCGGCCATTCATTATATTTGAAAACAGTTGAAAACCAATGTGTTCTACGAGAACTTCGTGTACACAGCATGTTGGACACGCTGAACGCTGTAATTCTTGCTTCGTTGACAGAGCTGGAGTAAACAAACTCGGGCAACTCACTGAAGAATTGAATTAAGAGACGATATTTGATACCGAAAATTGACTCCTTCTCGACTTTCTTCGAACTCATCGTTACAGTGGTTATGTCAATACGAATTTACAAGAATGATCGCTAATTTCACCCTCAGGCGTTTGTGAGAGGAAGCGTGTAAGGAAGTGTGTATGGGCCTAGTTTGTTTTATTGAAAGAATGGGTCACTATGAATCAAGTGCGTAACGATGGTGTATGAAATGCATATGAAGTTGCTCCTTTGTTAGCTTTCACAAGACGGAACAAAATCACTTTATTTTTGTTCAGAAATTATAATTATGGTCGTATCCTGCCATAACAATTGCTCCTAACAGTAACACCGCGGGGTTTGAAATACAAAATGAATTTAAAAATATCTCAGAAATTCAAAGCTCTGTTTATATAAAAAAAAATAACTACGACAACATGGAAGCCGAATGAGAGGCTAGGAAGTGAAATAAAATACCCCCAGAATACGTAATTCACTACACAAACGGAAGATTTATTTTCAATTTTCAAATTGCTCATCTGAGTGAAATGAAGATGTTTGTCTTCATGATTTGTCATTTTCCGTATGACCAGAAATACCGAATTAAACGGGTCAATATGTTTCTATCATAACGCAGATTATTTTTAAAAACCTTCTTGATATTCAACTGTTTTCAAAACTGTGTACTCACACACTGATTGCTTACAAACAGATGCGTTTTTGTTATCTATCTCGAACTTCCTACCTTTGGGGTGACAGGTTTCCATCGCGGCTTTCCGTCATGCCAATAAGAACTGTCACTCGGTGACATTAGCTCGTTATTAGAGCAGAGGTCTAATCGTTCGAGAAAATAATGGGTGTTTGTTTTAATGATTATGACCCGTGAGACTGCCTCCAAATTACACTCAAGTACCCATTAATCATAATGTTAAGAACACGGATAAAAAGAGTCGTTTATTCTTCTCGAGATCTTCTCAAATACTGTACTGAGTAAGATCTTTCTAATTTGATGCTGCCAATATACAGTATATACATGTATGCATGCATATATATATATATATATATATATAAAGCCATTATGGTAATAGCCGGGAGGGCGCATTGTTATACATAATTTGTATATATATATATATATTACCATTTCCGATCATAGGGGGAATCCTAACAATGGGGTTTATACCGTCACAATAAAAATTGGGCGTTAAGGGGAATTTCGACGGGCGTTACGGGGAAGGATTCCCCCTATGGCCGCGAATAGAGTTATTATATATATATATATATATATAAGTGTAAGGAATTTAACATATACAACAGCTTTGGCAAATCTCGTGGAAATAAATACAAATGTGAAAGAAATTGCGAGAATAACGTTGCGTAGCTCAATCAAAGTTCCCCAGAGCTGTCCTCCCTTTTTGAAATTTTTGCAAAGGCTGAAAAAATGTCTCCGCCGGGAATCGAACCCGGGTCGTTGGCTTAGAACGCCAATGCCTTAACCACTAGACCACGGAGACGGGTTAGTGGTTTCGGCGACACCAGATTCAGTTGACCGACAGATTGACAAATCCTCAACCTTATTAATTAATTCCTTTGTCGGGGGCAGGTGAGTTTTGAACAAAGACAAGCCGCGTGCCTCAGCTGGATCCAAGCGAATGCTTTGAATACATGTATACATTAGAATAATTATTAACAAGTGTAAGGAATTTAACATATACAACAGCTTTGGCAAATCTCGTGGAAATAAATACAAATGTGAAAGAAATTGCGAGAATAACGTTGCGTAGCTCAATCAAAGTTCCCAGAGCTGTCCTCCCTTTTTGAAATTTTTGCAAAGGCTGAAAAAATGTCTCCGCCGGGAATCGAACCCGGGTCGTTGGCTTAGAACGCCAATGCCTTTCTTTCACATTTGTATTTATTTCCACGAGATTTGCCAAAGCTGTTGTCTCACCTGACTGACAATTTGATTGTGGCTAAAGCTCTGAAGGGACGTTATCAAAAAAGGCGATCTCAAAGAGCTTCTTTGACAAACTGTTTTTGTTCGTGGGAATGGTCTAGTGTGTCGGCAATCACAAAGGTCAGAATTTCGAATTCATTCATTTCTTTCCCTCGTTTTATAATTACAAATTGTTAATCTCTTCACAAAATATTACCGATTACTCTGATATTCAGAGATCTGAAGAAAAGAGTGATTCTGAAATTCGAAAGGATATAACACTTATCATTTTGACTTAGTCATCATTTGGTCATTGGTGTTATGTTAATCATACAAACCTGAATATCAAGCAGGTACTACTACAGAATCTTCCTAAACTATAACTTCATTAAGTAATTTTCCCACCTACCCAAGAATTTCGTTTCAGGAGAAGGCAATCTTGCATTATATCAATCATCGAAAACGATTCTTACATTCTATTTTGGGATACTTATCTGATTAAGCCCAGTGGATTTAACTCAGAATAAACTCCCAAAGAAGGCCAAGCGCCAAAAGCTTCAGACAAAGAGTAAACTGCGCCACCATGTTGATTTAACCCAACCAATCTCAATATCTTCCTCTCTATAAGATCAACAGCGAAGTATTTTCAACATCACATTACTCATAAACTTGTTTTTCGTATGAATTTGATACATTTAGATTTCAAACCAGTTCTGCTAATTTCACATGAACTCTTTCCAAACATCCGTATTTACCAAGGTATCAAGGAACTTTCAATCCATTACTGTCACTAAATCAAGGAACTATCGAAAATTGTATCCAGAACATGTTCCAACACATCACGTTTGACCTTAGTAGAAACGAAGGTATATTCGACGTTCCAGAAAACTGAAAAAAAGATCAAACGCCTGCACAACTATAAAAGTACATGTACAAGTAAAAAATAATAATAATAAAAACAACAATACTACTACTACTACTACTACGACTACTACTACTGCTACTACCACTACTACTACTACTACTACTACTACTACTACTACTGCTACTACTAATACATATAAGATTACATTAACGCCATTATCCATAATGACTGAATGCTCAAGGCACTTTACAACATAAAGAAAATACAAACATAAAAAGTGGATGCTCATTAAGAAAGAATGTCTGTCTCCAAAGCGCAAGATTGAATGTATGTTGTTAAGATTTCGAAAGTAATTACATTAGTTTGTTTCCAAACAGTCATCTCCAATTCCCATGACCAGGTGTTCTTTAGGAATACTTTCCATGCTGTTGGATCGTTGTTTAAAAGTGTGTGGCACCTTTCAGTATGAACCTTCGAAATACTAGCAAAACAGCGGTCAGCAATTTCAGAAAAGTGGTAAATAGCATTAACCTTCTTCGATGCCATACTTATCGGGAAAACAAAGTCTTTCTCAAACCGACGCGTCGCAACGTTGAGAAATTTAACGAAGAGCATATTTGAATCTGGCATACGTGGCATACGGTGTGTGTGTGTATATATATATATATATATATATATGTATATATATATATATATATATATATGTATATATATATATATATATATATATGTACAGTCAAAAACTTTTCATATTTTCGAACACAGGATATCGTATATCAAAATTAAGAACGATGTATGGTTATAAAGAGAAACAAAATATGCCATTATCGCGAGGTCACATTTTCAGAGATACAAGGTTACCGCAATGGTGCCGAGTATCAGAATATCGTATGACTTCCTCGGAAATCATTCATCATGCTTCATCATCTTCAACCTCTCGAACACAATCCCACCACTCTGGAAAAAAAAACGGAGAGGGGAATTATAGACTTGCAAAAATGAAAGCCATCGATCATGGAATGGGTGCTATTTGGTAAGATCATAGAATGTGTGTTTGAAGTTGCGGGGGGGGGGGGGGGGGATTGAAAAATATTGATTAATAGTCGAATTCGGTATCACACATCCGTCATAAAATGGTGTAGGAGGGAAGATACTTCAAGCGAGAAGTTTACCCATCTTCTTAAGAAGCTCATCTTTCACCAGCTCTTACTTGTTTCCTCCTGTATTCCTCAGTCCTCCAAAGGCCTCCCACTTTAAACAAGTGACCGAAATCTCGTCTGTAATAATGGCATTAAAACGAGTCTCAATTATGCCCGGCGTCATAACAATCAATTCTTTTCCCAGATGTACTGCAACACGCCAAATATATTGCAATTTCTCAAGAGGATTCCGCTCTTAATGATTCAGAAAAAAGAATCAATGTTCTTCAAAAGATGGATGGCACGCAGGAAGGGAAAACCAATAATTATAGATATTAGAGGGTATTTCGACATTACTCTATAGAAATTTCGATTTGAAGTATGCGGTCTGGGTCCCGTCCACGTGACTGACTATGTCCTATGACGGTATGCAGTCCGTGTCTCTGGGATTTAAACTTTACTAAGTGGAACATAAGTATGAAAACGATACTGGTCACTATCGGAAGATATGGAAATCAACGCAGCACTACCATGCAAAAGAAAAGGCCATTGAACGGGCTGTTGGTAGTTACAAAATACCCCTATTTGTCTACATTAAAGACAGAAGAAATATTACGGTCTCCGTAATTTAGAAACAATGGTTATGGCTCATCACTACAACAACATAGGATAAATGGTAATTTTTTGTTGGACCTAACTTTGGAGTGTGTTTTGTCGGCAATATAAAAACAAGGTTATTCAGGAGAGAAATCCATTTTCTGAGCAAGGGTTTCATTTAATTGAAGCTGCTTAAATAAAACTCTCGAGTATGAGGATACCAGCTCTACTAAATGTGACTAGACTCTACAATGAGATGTAAGATGATTCCATATGATTAAACTGTGAATAAGTAAAGTGACCCGGTTTTGTCGAAACTTCCCTGAATAAATAGACCAAGTGCAGACACAAGGACTAATCAAAATTCAAACAGTTGGCAATATGGGAAGGAAATAAAAACAACTCAAGATGATCTGATTAATTCAAACCAAATGTGATTCATGCATATAGATGCATTCCTAGGGAAGGGCCATAAAACTGACACTGTGGAATCCTTAAATTGGTTCTTTTATCCATCCTTTTGGCGATGCCAAACAAAAAGTTACATCACCCCTGTTATGTTTATGATTAATATTACTATTCTATACTAGTATCATATGCTTTTTGACTTCTCTAGACAGTCTTTTTCAGTCTTTGACACAATAATAACCCGACACTTAGTACGTATACAGGGCCCCTAGACTTATGGATTGGTGTTGAACCTATGAGTATATAGAATTTAATCGCATCGTGACGGTCATAAAAAAGCTCATAATGCAGAACCCCTTCCAAGAAAATCGAATGCTACACAACTGGCGTGAAACACCTTATATGCAGCTTCATCTAAAGTATTCTAACAACGGGTGTTCTTTAACGTGCGTTTTTTATCGCCAAAACAGCAGTTCGAGCACTTTCTAAATCTATATTCATGAATTTACAATTGGACATTGGACAGACGCACGCGTAACAGGAGATGAACCGTGGATTGCAATGTATGAAAAAACTTCCCAAGCGTTTGCGTAATGATATGAGTCCAGACTGGATTGATCTCAAGACATAACGAACTAAATCAAATTAATCTCGACTGCCCGGCCATCCTTCAAAATCACACTTTAATTTACTTCCCGTCTTGAAACGAACAGAGCAAGGAGAACGTCAGGAAGGCAACGACAAAAGCCCGGAGAATCATCAGAAATGAGAAAAGATGTCCTCAATATTTGCAACACACGATCAATACCATTTCTTACCTTTGGGATAAAGTTTCAGAAAGAGAACGAACTAAAATTTCATCTCGGTTCAACCACCTGAGACAAAAACGTGAAAATCCAAGAACTTCTTGTCCTAGTTTCGTTTCAGATATGCCCGAAAGGAAATCTGTTATATCGACATTGTCTTTAAGCTACTCAGCAGCGTTGTGTTGTTGTGATGGAAAAGGATGATGATTACTGTATGAAATCGTGGAGCGCGTGTGACTTACGGAAGTCGTAGAGGGATGAGTCAATGAATTTTGAAAGGGAAACCGATGAACGCGGTATCATCGTTTATTGGTGACATTCTTTTTATAATTTAAAAGAAAGAGGGGATTTGAAAATTGAATCGTCGTTGCCAACATGATGAACTAGCCAATATGTACATAGATCATCATTGCCATGATAGCCGTTAAGAGACGAATGGATTGATATTGTCTAACAATCTATCATAATCATGATAACTCTTTTTTTCCGGGCATGAACAAGTTAAAGGAAGTAATCCAGTGAATATCTGAATGAACTACCCTTTTCTGATGAAGAAATAAGACGGCTTTCGTGAATGGAATGGCACAGAGGAAAATGTTGTTAAAGCATTGACTGGAAGAACGCTTTCAACTTTCCTCTTATTAAAAACATTTCAGTTTATTCTTAAATATTGTCGCTTTTAAGGAAAACCCTCGGATTGATTAATTTTATTGGCGTGATTTATTTTATCTTTCTTTCTACAGTTTGCAGTCTGCAGTTTGAAACAACACAAGACAGAGTACCCGCAAAAAGACGTAAGTACATGATAATAATGCAGGTTATATAAGACGTTATGTTGATCAAAACATACACCTCCGTCAACACATTTAATAAAAATTGTATTTTAGGCGTAAAAACTGAAAATAAAGAAGTTGCCATTCATTCTATAAAGTTTGAAGAGAGGAGCAAATGGAAGAAAGAGAGAGAGGGAGAGAGAGAGAGAGAGGGGGGGGGGGGGGGGTGATGAGAGAATATGGACTACGATTAAAGGGAGGCAGAGAGACTCAGAGAGAAAATGAGAGGGAGGGATAGAGGGTATAAAGTACTTGTCGAAAGAAGGCAAGAAGTCATACATGCTCCGTGTGTGTGATTGCTTTTATGTTTGAGGGCGCCATTCCACTTCAGACAGAATGAATGATCAATCAATGTTGAATATCGAATCTTCATCTGACGCCAGTGGTTGATGAAGGAGCCGAAGTGAATTTGTCAGTACAATCATTCTATCGAGAATTAAAAGTAAAAGAGACTCTGCAGTTTATTATGCGCTTCATGAATTTTTTTTCCTTCATCACCCCATATCAAGCTTTATAATTTGCGCAGTCTGATGTTGATCATTTTTCAACTCTGTTTTTCTTCGAAGAATCAGTTTTTGTGTCTACTTCTCTTACCTTGCAGTGTTCTGGGTAGACAAGAAGGACCACGCCGTAGGTAAGTTTCGATCGATCGCCTTGTGATTGCCCTGTGAAATTTGATTGTGACTGGAAAAAAGAGAATAATAATATAATAATAATAATAATAATAATAATAATAATAATAATAATAATAATAATAATATGTCCATTTATATAGCGCAGCTACTATACAAATATACTCTACTGCGCTTAATACAAAGTATCACATTATTACCCCGGCTTTAGCGGAGCCGCCATGATAGGCGCTAAGGCATTCAAGGAATTTCTTCCTACTGGGTACCCATTTACTTCACCTGGGTGGAGAGTGGCAAATGTAGATGAAACAAAGGACAAAGGACATTAGCGCCGCGGAGGGATTCGAATAATAACAACAATAGCAAGAACAATAATAGAAATAACAATAACAACAATACTATAACAATAACAGTAATAATAATACTATCAATAATAAATATCAATGATAATAATACTACTACAATTACTACTACTACTGCCACTACTACTACTACTACTACTACTATTACTACTACTAAAAGTAATAATAACAACAACAATAATAACAACGATAATAATGAAAATGAAAACAATAATGATAATGATAACAATAATAATAAAGATTGATGGACTTTCTGGTGGTACTGTTCCTCGCATATCTAGAACTCATGTCATCTTATCCTATGCAGAATTATATATATTGATATACATAATTGCTTGCATCGCTTTTAATTGATATGCTAACTAGTTTGGTGTAAACTGCCAAACAGTTGTTTGTAAGTGTTTGTTCTGTGTATAATTATGTCACTGCATACATGTGTACGGTCATTTATCAATCAGATTTAATCGAAACGTCTTAACAATGGTCTTTAATTTTATTTTCCTGAGGAAGGGTCCGAGGACCAAACTGTTGTCTTTGTTGAGGCGGACAAGGGAGTTAATCATAGGAGCAACTCACATCTAAAATTATAATATATCTTTGGGAATGTATGCCAGTACGAAACATATATATAAGTCAAACGTACACTTCACACTGGTATATTCCTGTTTATAATAATAATAATAATATAATAATAATAACAAATAATGGTTTCTTTTTCTTCTCACATTACAGACAACGCCTTTTTCTCAGTGAGGGCCAATGACGCCGAACAGATTCTAGGTATGCCCATGATTACGTAACAATCAATGCCCCTAGGGCGTCACCAGGAAGTGGGGGGGGGGGGGGGTTTTCAACGGGCATTATGTCAGTTGCGTCACTTTGATTGCGCTATTACCAATGCTAATCGACCGTTTAAAGGAATGTCTTTCCTGCTTATTTTTTAAATTCAATTTGTTTGTACACCGTCCCTGCTTCATACGGCGCATCAATGAACGTGGTTATCGCTGACGCTGCCCTATAAACATAGGTGTCGATCCCGGGGGATGGGGGTATATATATCCCCCCAAAACAACAATAAACAAACAAACAAACAAACAAACAAAAATTGAGGTAGGAGATGGCCTATATTATCACCCCCAATACTTTGGATAAAAAATAAGAATTATGGTACATTAACTTAAAACTAATAATTATCCAAACTCATTATCTTTGATCTTGAAATACCATGACATTCGTTGATTATTAGCAGTAAGGAAATAAGCAATGCCATAATTTCAATGCGAAAATATCGAAGAAAAAAGTCGTTCGCTCGCATTGTTATTCTCAATTAAGGGGTTCCGTCCATTGGCGTAGATCCGTGCATTCCTTCATTTCATTAAAATCCATTTTGGGATGCTCTAAAATGCAAGTTTTATAGACAGATTTTTGAAAGAGTCCCTGGTGTGAGAGGGGCATACCCCCACCCCCCTCAGTCGCTTCGCTCAGTGGCGTATCTAGGGGGCAGAGGGCACGTGCCACCGTGTGGCACTTGGAGGGGGCGCAAAAAACGCAAAGGAGAGAAAGAAAAAAAATGGAAATTAAGAAAAATAATAATACTTACGTTATGCGCCCCCAAATCCGCTTTGCTCCCTCGCATAATTATTTTCCTTCACGATCTCTTAATTTCGCGCCCCCAGTATATAGTTCTTAAATAGCTTAAAGGGGTTAAAAAAGAAAATGTAATTACTTTGCTCGATATGTCATGTAAGTTTCATATGACTCCTGCTTAATATTGTACCCCCAATACACGATAAAGTGTATAAAACAGCATTTGCAAAGGTACAACTATAAAAAAAGAAATCTCAACTTCAGGTAGCCTTGATGATTTTCTCGACTCTTTCTCAAGCCTATAGGGGTTTCGTTAGTTTTGCCCCCGATTGTAGAAGTGAGTGAATAGAAAACCGTTTATCAATTTATAAAATTCGAGCTTCTCTACCGCTCAATTGCAGTGGCCAATTGCAAACTTTCCTGGGTAAAATTCACAAGAAATTGCGTTTTTTAGAGTTAAAAATTGAAAAATTTGCTGCTTGGTCGCTTTGCCATCAGTTGGGCACTCGGGGGGGGGGGGGGGGGGGATTCGTAACTTCATTGTTGCCCCGGGCACCATAATCCCTAGATACGCCACTGCCTTCGCTCCCTCGCCGGTCATCCCCCAATCAAGAACACGGATCGACACCCCTGCCTATAAAGCAGCAATTGAAGCTGGGGGGGGGGGGGGGGGCGGGGGCAACGGGCTTTAGGCGAGCTCTGACCGAAACGTACACACAAACCTTTATTAACAAAAAGAAAGATAAAATTTTTCCTCTTTTTTAATTAAATTTAATTGTTGTCGTTCTTGTCATTTTTTTAATCAGATTGCTTCGTCGAGGTGTGCATAGCCGACTTCATTAACTGCGCAAAGCAGTGCTTGTTCTACGAAAATGGAAAAACCTGCTTGCCCTCATGTCGCCACACAAGGTCAATGTGCAGCGTTCAATGCTTCAAGAGATACGACATGGAAGTCAGTGATATTCCATCCCACTGAGAAGAAAAAAACAAGAAAAATAGCCCTAACAAAAAAAAAAGTCGCAAACTGTCCCTTTTACAATGAGACAAAATAACTTTAATTTACACTAATAGTGTCATTACTATCCAGGCTTGCGTGTGATCTGCTTTTACAACATTCGGAGTTTTGTTTCCTTCAGAAAAGGACCATCAGTTCTATCATGTACGGTATTTTGTTATGCACTTTAAATTCAAGAGGAAAGTTTAGATATTGAAGATTTTGTACTGAAAAATGCTTACAATTTTGAAAAAAGCACATCTGTAATACGTCAAAGACTATCTGCAAAACACAATTTCTTTTCACATTTTGCGATGTAAAAATGCGCAGACTGGAAAGCAGTTAATGTCGGTCATTCGTAAAAATCTTCGCGCCTAAACTGCGAATAAATCGCCTTAAAGCTTTAACTTAAGTACGTTGCAAAGCCTCTTATCTGTTTAAAATCATTGGTGAAAAGTAAGCACCATGCGTTCCATAAAGCGTTAAAGAAATGTGTCAAATCATCTTCGGTCTTAATTCGAAGAATTTGAAGGTTCTCCGTCCAAATCGGTACTCGTGCCACTTTGTGACATAATTGGTATAGCTATTCATTTCTCTCGTTTTTTTGTTCTCGCCTCAGATCTAAGGAAGGGAATACACAAATCAAGTATATGAGCTCCTTGTATAGAAATGAATTTTAGTTTTAGTAGATATTTGCTTTGCACCTCGTTCCGGTTTTACAAATACATTGATAATAAATCCAAAATTGTGAATGGTGCGATTTAACAATGCAATGTGTTTTGGCAATATCACAAGCGTTTATCTAACGCCCAGGTCAGTCTAAATTATATTCGTTTATTTAAAGGAAATTTGTAAATATCTTATCCAAATAATTTTACAATGAGATATATGAACTATTGTAGATTTAGATTTTTATTATTTAACTGTAGTAATCATTTGATTAGACTTGGGAGGTACTTAAAGAATGATGCTTCTCTGAAAGATTTATTCAGTGTACGCATTCATGCCACTCCAGATGTGTAGGATTGCTCTCATGAAAACTCATAATAATTTTCTATTGCAAGGATGTTAAAATAATCCATACAAACGAAAGCTCGTCCCTGTTTTTGAAAAAAAAATCAATATTCTCTTCGTAATGTTACGTTTTTGGTAGTGAAAATATATCCTTAATTACAAACAACGGGAAGACCGCAGATATTCTTTGACATACATGGTCACTAAGATATGACAAACTGTATGTGAAAAAATAACAATATTCTGTTGTTTTTGTGGATATTTAAAAAAAATGATGATTACTTTTTAAACCATTGGAAGAAAGTGTCTTTGATATGTTTGCATTGCTAGGATAATCTATAATTATATGAATTTTCCCCCTATCTGTGGAAATTGATATAATGTTAGTTCGCAAACACTTTGGAAAAGAAATTAAAGTACTTTGATGCAAATTATTGGAAAAATTTAATTTTTGGAACATGATTTCGTTATGATTATTGAAGAAATAAGGCCACTCACTGTAGAAAATTGAGTACAGTGTATTTTATTTCATTATTTTTTTTCGAAAGAAAATGAAAAGGATTAGGACTTTGATAAAAAGCTATCGGAAGAGTTATACAAAGTCACTTGTTTGATTTTTCACGTGATGATGTACGGCACTTAGGAAATGCAGGATAATGTGTAGCCAAAATGCTCTTGCCCTAAAATAAAAGATTCTGTTGGTTAGTTATAAAGATTATAGAAGTGTGAGAAAAAATATTTACCAACTACCAGAGGATTAGATTATATCCAAGCCGTTTCTTCACTGAGGTGTACAAGAGTATTGTACGGCTGTTCTGATAATTCGATAATTCGTAATGAAGAAATAATATCCTATTCAGTAAAAATATGTATCAGCAATCTACTCGTATTGTAAATATTTTGGTAATGAAAGAAATTCTTAATTAAAAAAAAACCACGAAGAATAGAGCGGAAATATTTCTTTATACTTCCCTGTGAGCATTGCGATGGTGTCAAATCTGTAGAAAATGTCCCTGTTTGTGAAAAATTGTTTGTAGAGATTTGGGAAATGAAAGATACTCTTTATTTACCGACTGCTTGAAGAATGGATTGAAGTCATTTACTAAAATGTGTTACATTTGTCTGTTCGTTTATACTGTAGAACGAACTGTGAAAATAATCGTTTTTTTTCTTTAATGGAAGTTTTTAAATACGAGAAATCCCTGCTAACTACCGGATGAGTAATACTGAGTGTGTTAGTAAACCCTGTTATAATAAGCATTGTAAGGCTTTTAGTTTAAGTAGTATTGTAAAGAGAATATTCTGAACAGAACATTTTTTGTATCAATTATTTTGGGAGAAAAACAATAGAAACATTTACACACTACTGACCAATGAAGGGGAAATAATAACGAATTTATCTATATTTTTGTTTGTCGATTTTATAGATGTACTCTTGCTATACTCTCCGGCGAATCTAAGTAAATGTTGGTGGACTTTTATTATAAACTCCTTACTGGCTAAAAAGAAAGTATAATGATTCTAATGAGTGATAATAACTACCTAAAAATATTACGGGATTTGATATTTAAAAAAAAACATTTCCTTCTAATAATTATTATACTTTATAAATTAAATTTGAGAAATGATTCACATAGAAAAGGCCTTTCTCAAAGAACGCATTTCTGAGAGTTTTCCATCTATTTGGGGGTAAATATGTACATTACTTTGGAAATTGTTTTTGCAGATGATAATAGTTGATTAAAGATTGAAGTTTACTCGGGCTGTGTGCATGAAAGTTTTCATTTCAGAAAGGTTATTTCAATGCGAAAAAGCTCCGTGAATGAGCAACAAAGAGAGAGAGAGAGGGGGAGAGAGAAATATATAGAGAGACAGAGAGGGGGGGAGAGAGAGAGAGAGGAGAGAGAGAGAGAGGGAGAGAGAGAAATATGATAGAGAGAGGGAGAGGGAGAGAGGAGAGAGAGAGAGAGGGAGCGAGAGAGGGGGAGAGAGAAATATATAGAGACAGAGAGAGGGAGAGAGAGAGAGAGAAATATATATAAAGACAGAGAGAGGGGAGAGACAGACAGAGAGAGAGGGAGAGGGGGGGGTGATAGAGAATGAGAGAAAGAGAAAGAGAGATAAAGAAAGAGAGAGATGGAGAGTAAATAGCGGCAGAAGAAGAAGATGAATAACAAGAAGAAGATAGAGGAAATAGAGGAAGAGGAGGAGGAGGAGGAGGAAGAAGAAGAAGGAAGAAGAAGAAGAAGAAGAAGAAGAGGAGGAGGAGGAGGAACAAAAAGTGCTTAAACCACTAACTTTTATTTTTGAAGGCAGGTTTTTTTAAATGCCGTATTCAAATTAATTTTAAAAAATAATAAAATCAAACCACTGACTGCATGGTTTGGCCAGTGGTTCGACCATTGTTTTAATTACTGGTTCGGCCACTGATGTGACAACTGGTTTGACAACTGGTTTAACAATTGGTTTGATCACAGTTTTTACCACTGATTTGACGACTGGTTTGACCATTGGTTTGATCATTGGGTGGACCATTAGTTTGACCATTGGTTTGCCCACTGATTTGAGCATTGATTTGACCATTGGTTAAAATGTGGGGCTAATATAAACTTAGCCAAACACGGTTACAACTGATTTTAATCTTTACATTTGTAATGCCGTTTCAGATGACACTGCATCTCGTGTGCACAATAATTGTGTTGAAACCCGTTACAAATGGCGTATCTACGGATTATGGTGCCCGGGCAAGCAATGAAATGGTCCCCCTGCCAAAATGTATCTACGTAACTGTACACGCGAGGGAGCAGAGCGACCGAGCGATGTACTATGTTGTTGTTGTTGTTGTTGTTGCTGCTGCAATTTTAACCCACAAAGAAGCAATTTCTTATGCATTTGACCCATAGGAAAATTTTGCAAAAGATCACTGCAATCAAGCGATAGACTATCGAATTTCGAAGATTGATAAATGGTTCTTACTTCTCCCTCAAATGGTGCGCAAAGTAGCAAACCCAGGAATAACAATTTCAATAAATTTAGCAAGGCAACCAAAATATAAGATATTTTTTTGTCTAATGTTGAAACTTTGCAAAATGCTATTTTATAGACTTTATCCTATTCTTGTATTGGGGCCCAGTATTCCACAAGAGGCTGATTGAACTTGTAGTAGGAAGTAAGACAACGAGAATAACGTGGCCCTCGATCAGTCCCCCCCCCCCCCCCCCCCCCCCCCCGTAGATACACCACTGTAAACTCTCCTTGCTGGTGAATTCGAAAATGCTTTAAAGATAATTATGTCTATATTCAAAGATTTAAATAAAACTTCTGAATTGAACATGTTATCGAGTCTCATTTTTCCTACAGTGATATGTCGCCCTCTTGTGTTCTTTTTGATTTAGTTATCGCTGCCTTTAATACCCCCTCCCTCATCGATATTCTAAGGGAAAATGTGCGTAGTGCTGTATGAAGGTTGCTCAGCGAGAACTCTGCTTGGAAAAAAATGCTTTCTGCATCCATTCCCTTATTTTTTAAATGATGTATAAGTGTTGGTGTGTGCAAGGAGATACTAGGTTACGAGGTACCTTCGGAATGACCTGAATCCCTCGACGCAATGGCGTAATAGTGAAGTGCTTTCGAGACTATCCTGGGCCCTGTTTCATAAAACTTGTCATCAATGACCAGTTGCAATAACTGTTATAAGCTACTGAAATCCTTACATCTGATTGGCTTAGAGCAAAGTTGTCAGTAAAAAACACCGACAAGACACTTAATAAAACGGAGTTCATTGGCAGTTGGCGTCAATTCCAAGGGGAAGAAGGGGGGGGGGGGGGGGTAATTATAGCCCACAGTATACATCCAAAGGGGTGGCAAGGGTCTATTACTTATTAGGGACATACGGTTAGGGTTCAACCTGTTCAGGGTAAGCGATCAGATGCGGCAGAGGTAGGGATCGGAAACATGAGGACGGGACAATTCGGACATATGGTTAGGACGGACAGGACAGGGTCGTGAGCCATATCTGGAGAAGAGATGATTGTGTTGGGGAAGACGTGGTAAGGGAAGTTCCACATGCCCGACAGGCAATCGCAACACATGTATTTTACACGGATTTGAACATCATGATCATGCCTCATTAAAGGTCACAGCTAGTCCAAATTTGTCATGAAAATGTCCGTTAAATCATTTTTTTTTCTATGAAGAAAAAATGCGTCAAACGTATCTTGATCTTATCTTCTCATGGGATGTAAACAAAAGAACAAATAATTACATCTTTACCAATAATCACATTGTTTCGAATAATAGTAGTTATGGTGTTTAAAAGCAAATAGGAGTATAACTTTGTCTTACATTACTCATGTGAGTACTTCATTGATATTGCCTGAAAATCATTTGTGTTTGTCATGTGCTGACTAAGCTGTCTAATTTCTTTAGTATATACATTCACATATACAGAGTCATACGAAATCCGGACGCAGTTAACCGAGATTTCATAGAGATATTGGATTGAAGAAGAAGAAGAAGGCTGGAATGAGCAAAACAACAAAACACACCATTCAAGACGTTTTGTCCTTGTGATCACATACATATACATACATTAACAAACATCGTGGCTGCATATTCTTCTAAATCTGTGTCATCTTGTACGTCCTTAACATATAATTGAACTATATTATCCTTAAAATAAAACAGCCGTTCCGCACATAATACACACGCTTGACTAACGCTTCTCGCCATAAAACCTGAGGATGAAGAAGCGCTGTTGCCATGGTGATAGAGAGACACGGTATTTGACGTCTCTCTCTCTTTCTGTCGTCTGCAGTGACAGCTATGGCCTGGGGGTTCTCCCAGCCAGCATGACAAGGCTGCCCTTTGTATTTCCGATGCTGTTGAAGACGGTTTCTTCTTATGCCAGAAGATGGGAAGACACATTGACACACGCTATCAAAATAGCCATCATTATCTTGAGCCCGAGGCTGTTTATTAAGGGATGGGAAAAGAGGGTGGCGTAAGATGCGCAACTCTCGTGAGAGGGAGTGCTACAGTGATGGGCGGGGGGTTGATAAGCTTATTCTTTTTCCTTATCCCTTTTTTTAGAATGAGAAAGCTTGAAGAATAGCGCTCCCAGTGCGACAGTATATGCAATTATAACAGTGCCTTCGTTTTATGTTAAGATATCAGCAAACGAAGAATATAATAATGCTTAAAAATTTGAAAGTATATCAAATCATTTTTTGACAGACCACAAAATCAGTAAAGAACTGTTTTACATAATGGTTCTGGAGTAGGAATGGAAGACCCACAGGAATATGAGCAGAATTTAAAGCAAAACATCAATGGAAAAGGGGCGGGGCAGGGTGGTAAAACGATAGCCGACAAAGGAATAATCAACTGAAGCAAAATAATAAAAACAAGCCGGGGAGGAAAACAACGAGAGAAAAAAAATGCAAATTTTATACCAAGAAATTAAACCAAAGAAATTAGACAGTTTCGTCACATTAGGGGTAATAACATAGACTCTCTCTTCCTAAATAAACGATCTGGAAGGAAAACAAAATAAAAAGCTGAAGGATCTAGCAAAATATATGTATTATAATTTAAAGATATCAGAAAACAGACATTTACACCGCCTATCGTTTATTCCGAGAATTTTCAATTTATGTTTTTCTCATATTTCTCCCATAGATCATCACGTATAGGACAATAAGGAGTGATAAAGGACAAGATTTTATGCTGGGGATTTGAGGAAAATAACAAGACATATTCAGTTCATGGACTGGAAAAACCCCAAACAAAACAAAACAAACACGTACATGTGGTACAAAATGCGCAAAACAGATTCATTACGCGATTTGATAAGTAAAATTATGCCCAGGCAATCGCATTATAACACCGGGTCTTTGCATTTTCTGAGGATTCTGTTTCCTTTTTTTGGATAGAATGGAATACATAATTACACGTATGATGTATGACTATGTTGAAGCTTTCTTTTGTTATAAATCCGTGAGTGATGGATGTACATCGTAACCTCACTTCCCCCCACACAAATTGCAAATTTGAAATAACGATTCTGATGGGTTAATGTTCAGCATTATGAACAATATGAGCATGCAACGATTATTTTGATTGGATATATTGCCATCTTGCAACTGATGGCAAACCCTTGTGTTACGGTGCCCAGATAAAGCAGTGTTCGTAGCATTATCGGATTCAGCTAAGTTCTGTGAACCATTATAAATATGTAACGGATAAGGCTAAAGATAATCATGATAAAGACCAAGAAAAAGGGAGGAATATAGATAAGGATACAGACAGCGGGAGTGGGAGAAAGAGAGAATGGGCATAAATGAAAAAAGAAGAAGAAAGAAAAAAAGGGGAGGGAGGGACGGAAATAGAGAGGGGGGGGGGGGGAGGAGGAGGAGAAGGGGTAGGTAGGTAGGTAGGTAAGTAGGTATATAGGTAGGTAAAGAGAGAGAGAGAGAGGGGGGGGGTACATTTATATCATGACGATGATACAAAAATCTATAAGAAAATAAGATTAATTTCCTGTGGCCAAGACAATATGGATCGAAGTTGTAAAATGACCCGATCAGGCTTTAATACTGCATCTGAGAAACATTTGAATTCTTTAAAGAAAATTCAGAACCGGGCGGGAAGGGTTATTTTGATAACCGATCCATACTTTTATACTTCAACTTCGTATTTACATTTTACAATGGAAGAAATTGAATATTCGTCGAAAGGAACATAAATTATGTAAATTATGATATTTGAAGTTTTGAATAATTTTGCCCCAGATTATATGAAAATATCAATACCTCACAAGTCATATCCCTATTTACTACGCACAAGAGGTCACCTTAGTCTCCTAAGACCGAAAACAACTAGTTCAGACATTTTTTTTTATCGGGGACCTTCATTGTATAATCAAGTACCACCCCATTTAGCATCTATTTCCACATAACCATCCAGTCGTAATGTATTATAAATAAATCCAACATTCAAGACTATCCCGATGATTCGTTATTTTTTGTTGCAAGTGTATATCTGTTGTTTCTTTTTTGTTCCGGGCTGAAATGGGCTATCCGCCATAATTGTATTTTGATTTACCATATATATTTTTAATTTTAATTTTGTTATGGAAATTAAAAAAAAAATAAACGAGGGAGGCAGTGGTTTTCAGATACTCGCAAAAAAAGTTTAGGGAAATTCTTCCCTTAAACCGAATGATATAAATTAGTCCGAAAGGTGCGAGAGGTGCGACCAACGGGAAAGGGGTCCTGTTTCATAAACTTGTCATCAATATAAAGTTACAATAATTGTTATAAGCTACTAAAATCCTTGAATCTGATTGGATGGGAGCAAACTTGTCATAAAATGCGGCAGTTGTTATTGATAACAAGTTTTATGAAACGGGGCCCAGATCCTCTAAAAACTCCCATCTTCCCTTTGCCCAAACTTGTGTTTAAATGAAAACGCGTCTGCTACACCCCACTTTGTAAAGTCAAAAGCGCTAGATTATATCCAGGTATAATTTGCACAGAATCATTTTGAGTATCATAATTTTCATCTGGTGCGTTACGGAAGTCTAGCTTCGCCAGGTACCCATTTATTACACCTGGTTCGAAGGGGACGGATGTGAGTAAGACATTTTGTCCAAGGACACAAGCACCGATCATTGCCGATCGTGGATCTAACCCAGGTTCTCTCGTATGAATGCTAGGAACGTTCACCATTATACAAAAATTTGTGATTACAAGAAGCAGACAGGAAAACATAATGAATTCTCTTACTTTTGGTTCTACACCCATCGACTATAGGTAATCCATTCATCGTCTGTCGTCATTCATTGCTCGACAATTCTCGAATGAAGTCTATAGGTAATGGTCTAGCGCCATCTACAGTAGAATACAATGTGATTTTTGAGGTATTTCTCTTCAGGTATTGACAAAAAGAGGGCCATTGACAACTCAAGATAATAATGTTTGTCCTTCTCATATTTCTTGTTCGCAGCGAGATGAAAGAAGCAGAGAGGTATCAATAACTGAATAAGCCAGTTCGTACTTACATTGTGCGCATGTGCAGATAAAGGTCATTTGCATCGAGTACAATTTGACCTTTATACGCTTTCATTGTGTGCGCACCGTCATGCACGCGCCAGTATGATTTTAGTTGTTAAACAAGTAGTGCGTCCTTCAAAACAATGTCTATCAGAATGTAACCCACAATGCTTCAAAATACTGACACTGCCCACACAGATTTTCAACTCAAATTAAAAGAAGGCTTATAATCAATTGGACCAAACCCAAACTCAACCAAACTCAACCAATATGATTATGAAGTCTATAAAAATGGTTACGAACCCCATAGAAACGCCAAGAGTCGCACAGTCATGGACGCTGCCATTTGCTTTCCTGGATGACATCACAGAAGCGCAGCCAACAAAAGTCATGCGCGTTTCAGTGCGCACATGTAAAATGACAATTAAACTACGCGATTTCGTTGCACCAGAGGTACGCGTACGCGCAGCTCAGCCGTGCTTTAGAGCCTTTTTGGCGTGCGTTATCACTTTTTTTTGCACGGTCACATGGTGTTATTTGACCAATCAGGATGGCTACATTCTTGAACCCGTTTTATAATTAGTATTTTGTAATCTGAAAGTATATATAGCACCGTCTCTGTTGTAAATAAATCAGGCTGATGATGGAGTATGAATCCGAAACATGTTCCATTTTAAAACTTATGTCTTCTTTGTCGTTTTTATTTAAAAAAAACAAATGAGCGTGCCCATACAAATTGGGGTCATTTCAGGTCATTTGTACCATGTACTAATTACGAATATTATGCGCCAGTTATACATCCATCCGATGCGAACACCCGAGAGTAGTATTTCAAATACTAACGTGGGGGCGTAAGGGGTCAAGCACTTAAAGAAATACTGTAAGACCCTTCAAAAGAGGAATGAGAGAGAGAGAGAGAGAGAAGGAGAGAGAAAAAGAGAAAGGATGATTAATGACATGATATAGAAAGAAAGAGATAGATAGAGAGATAGAGATAGAGAAAGAGAGAGAGAGAGAGAGAGCGGGGGGGGGGGGGGGGTCGAATAGACTTTTTTTTGGGGGGGGGGGGGGTGGGTACATGAATCAATTCAGACATATTATTATCTCAATCTTGTGCATTTCAAAGATTTTGATCAGAAATCAAATATTCACGGATTAAACAGAAAATAAAAGAAATAAACTTATATTGTATGTCTAATACATTTTTATATTATGATATCTTCAAACGAATTTGGTAGAAAACGTATAAATAGCCGATTGATATACGCAAAGAGAGAGAAAAAAATTGAGTTCGTCCTCTCAACTCTTCAACTGCGTGTTGAGAAATAGAACAAGTGCTTTTTTATGAAAGTAATTTCTAGCAAACTTTCTTTAGTTTGTTTAGAGTTTGTGGATCCAAACCACCCTTCTAGTTCATGATAAAATATTTAAAATGATTTTAAGCCAGTTTTCTATGAAAATGCATTTTCCATCTCCAGTACTGTAAAAGCTTTCAGTTTCTGGTTGATAAATTACCCCGGCATTAAGTTCCAAGCTTGTTGACAGCGTGTGATTTGCATACAATACTTAATTTGTTTTGAAATGTATTCTAATTATTATCCTTGGCGTTAGTAAGTGCTATTACTTCGTTTCTGCTCCACGATGAATTATCCTGTAGGCGTCCCGATTACAGGTAGGATTGAATACCTAGTCATATTGGTCAAGTTGTTGTGACTTGCAAACTGAAAAAAATGATTTGTTAGCTTTCTTATTCTGTTTTGTAAGTTTGGAAGATTGTCATATTGGAAATATGACCATAAAGTTAAAAGTTTGGACAAACTACCATGCCATATGCGTGTGCATGCACATTTCTATGTGCATTGCATGTGATTTTCAGCTAAATCGAGTTAATTTCTTTTCATGTTGATCATTCCAATACCTCACAGTATACATAAATTCTTATGTACTACAGAAACCACATTTGACAATACATTAATCTACATTTGCCACACTCCACCCAGGTGAGGTAAATGGGTACCCAGCACGAAAAAAAAATGCTCGAGCGCCTTATCATGGTCGCTGGGCTAAATTCGGGGGGGGGGGGGTAATGATATGATTGCAGTGCGCTCGGGGAGAACAGTATAAGATTGATGAGGCTACCCTGGGTATCATTACAAAGAGCAAGATATTAAGTTCTTGTAGAGGTAAGTTATTTCATGACATTGTAATATGTGTTATATTGTATGTCAACAAATATTAGAGTAGCAATGTGACAGTAAAAATAAATTGCTCTTGAAATGCCGTTATATTCCAAATAATTAATATTATGACTATAAATTGAGAACTTTGGACCAAAATTGATACCACGTAATTTGTAGTTCCATATATCTATTTCTATGCTTGTGCACTGTTTTTCACTGTTTGTGATCTTTGTTTGTAATAGTAAAATCGGGTCGATGTATTATCACTTTGACAACTCCAAACCCACACACAATGTCTGCCATGTACTGTATGATCAAATTTTCCCAATAAATTCTGGATAGTTTCTTTCGCAATGCATTTGCATGACTGGTACTCAACTTTACTCTAAAGGTCAGATGATGTCAGCAAAGTATTATGAATGCTCATCCTACAGCCTCTATTTCGAAAGTGTGGATGAACGTACTGTTTTGAAAATCAGTTGAGGGGCACTGAAAAGCGGTACATTAATATGCAGTATTGCAAAAATATTTCAGAAATGAACGAAAAGGTATGCCTAATAGGTAAATAAAAGATAATAAACTAGTTATTTTCAGTGGTGATGGATACATTTAATACATAGCATAATGAAATAATGGATAGTGTAGCGTTCTTCTATTGCTAATTATTTCTTTTTGGTAGGGGGGGGGGGGGGGTACTTGGAATCAGTAGAATACAACATTTCATTCCCAAAACTCTTTTCGTCAGATTTTATTAAAATCTGTAACACTTTGCACGTCGAGCTAGCCCTCTTTGTGGTAATTGGACACATATAGACTGAATTGGTTTTCAGAGCACGTTGCACACTTTTGTCGAGATCATACGTGCTTGGGATGCCCTATTCTTTCCTCCTTTAAGACATCAAATGTTTCAGAGGCGGCTTCATGATTTTGTAAGGGGGGGGGGGGCACACATTAGAAAATTATTTTGAGAAGCAAAAACAACACAAAACAACACAAAAAACAAAATCTAAAACAAAGGCAAAAGTAAACTAACCAAAAAACGAAAACAAAACAAAACAAAGAAATAATAAAAACACAACACACACACACACACACACACACAACCCCACACACTCACAACCCCCCAAAAACCCTACCAAAAACAACAACAACAACAAAACAAAAAAAAAACCCTTAGGTTTCAAAAAGGGGGTGGGGCACGGGCCGGGTGTGCCTCGCCCTAAATCCGGCAGTGGCATCTTAAACCAACGAAAAAAAAAAAAAAAAAAAAAAAACAACCCCCCAATCCATATATTTCAAAGAGATGGGACTAGCGCAGGTAATAAAACAATCGAAAGGACGCCTTGCGTAACGGGCATAAGTCGAACAAAGTACCAAATCATATCACTATTTGTTTTGTGTTGATGGTGCAGACTGATCAATTCAATAATAGAAAATTGATCAGAACAGTTACCAAAACAAACACTCTAATCTAAATGAACAATGTATTGTGCTTACTATTCAATGCATTTTATTATGTTGAATCGCATTGAATGATAGTTTACTAAAATATTCCCTCATTCAACTGTAGCTACGGATTTTGAGGCTCATTTTTAAGCAAAAAGAAACAGTCCTCTGCTGACAAAAACAACGTTATTCACTTGCATCGAAAATGCATGTACAAAAAATATCTTTACGCTCCGAATGGAGAAAATGGGATTTGTTTCGGTTCATTCTTTTGAAACACCCTGTAGACTCGTCGTCGGACCATCACGCATGCAACAATTGAGAAGTGAAACCAAGCCGTAGGGTTTTTATTTGATGTAGTATTCCTCGCCGTTCTTCTGACGCGCGCCCGGTCACGGCGTTGGAATCGGATCGGAGTGAGAATTCCTAATTTCAATCACTCGCTCACACCTGCATGACAGCTCTATTTGGCGGGAAAGAAAGACCCTGTTCACATTAAGAAAATAATGATAAGGGTGATCTTATAGCGCGATTGCCAGTTGTAATAGTTCTATTACAGATTCAACCACCGAGGAGGAGCGAGTGTCATGGGGGGGGGGGGGGGGGGATGGTTGAGGGTACCGGTCTTGTTGCGCAAAAAGAGTAATTTGCCTGACGCACGACTGCGTCAACGACTATTTCGGTCTTTGACTCTTTGACCATAGTCTTTCACGCGTCATCCGAGGGTGACTTCGTACAACATATCATTGAAATATGAACAGTGCATACTAGTTTATTGGTCAATGGCCTTCACAAGCTTGAATAGCGCACGTAATGACGCAATCGAATTGACGCCTCGAACGCAGCGGACATTATAATGAAATGCAAGTGAACACAGCTATCGAGTGATGGCGTGGGACGGGGGTGTATCATTTTGTCTTCACGTAGCCTTCGACTCCCCTCTCCTTCCTTTTATATTGATCCCCTCTCCATTTCTTTTCTCTCTCTCTCTCTCTCTCTCGCGCGCGCACTTTATTTCTCGCATTTTGATTGGATGAGATACGTGGACCCCGTTCACACTACATAGCCATGCCACTGATCCTATTAGAAGCTAAAAAGTTGCACCGTTTGGTGTGCAGTAGTCCACTGGATAAGGAACATACAGAACAGTCATTTCGACCCATTAATCATTGCCCCCTGGAGCCGGGTGGGCCATGTATAAGCCTATGGGAATTAGACAATTCAGTAGTCGTCGGGTTAAAGGAACATTTTTGAGCAATCCAGCTTTGACCAGCACCTTTTCAAGGATGCAGGTTTAGAAAAATGCTTCTCGAAATCACCGGGTTCAATAATGCATCCAAAGAAGTGTTGCTGTTTGGTTCAAACCTAAATATGAATTTCTTGGAAGGGCATGACTTGATTCTTCTTAATGGGGGGGGGGGGGGGCGCTGAGTGTCTGACCGAATTTGCAGACAAGTAACTAAAAATATTTCACCAAACAAAAAATAAAATAATATTACATCAATAAATAAACAAACAAGAGATTTGAAATAAAATGATTCAAAATATAATTAAAATCCAAAACCTACTGACAAAAAAATCACCCCCAGTGGCGGCGCCACTTTGCGCACGATTGTATACAAGTGTAACTGTATTCCATGTTGTGTTTCTTTGAAGCATTTCACATGACTACCTATAAATATAATCACAGACGTGGTGAGATGGCTGCTGGCGTGGTAGATATGATGGGCAAGTAATTCAATTTCATCCTGTCAAACATTGGCCCAAATCATGTCATTCAACTTCAAGCTAGCTTTCCATTCACGTCCAAATCCAACTCCAAATCTAAATTCAAATGAAAGCCCATCTAAATCCGAAAAAAACACCACACCAAATGAATCTCCGATTCTAATAAAACGAAATTCAATTTTAAATGGAGATGTTTATGTCGCATTGAAAAGTGCAATGATAACCGACATTCAATATTATCAAACCAACATTTAACTCTTTGTTTGCCACGTAAATAATCTTCATTAGGATTTGTGTGTAGATGATGTGTGCGAAATGGCACAATGACACAGTAAGTGTTAACTCGGAGTCTCGTTTAAGTCAAATCAAAATGCAAATTAAACACCTTTCATTTGATGTGAATTTGTATCTATTAAAGTTGTCCCTCGAACGATTGTAAAAAAGAAAGAAAGAAGATATATAATGGAGAAGTGGTCTCATATTTTCTACTTAGATGCAGTATCAGTATGAACAACATGAACAGTCAGAATGCGAGCAAACTTACGGTAGGGGCAGCTCTCCAAATTTAAATGTATTGATAGGATTTGAAGCGGACATAATGCTATATGTCTCCCAAGTTTAAGCATATTGCCTGAGTCGGATATATTTGACAATTTTTAAACAGTATGGAGAGCTGCTCACCAGGACAAGCATAGAGCTGCTTATTTGTGTGTGATTAATTATTAATAACATAACTAATTGAAAAATGCATAACTTTCTTATCCTTTAACCGATTTCGCTTAAACTTTAATTGATATTATTCGATTCCCTTTTTTTGCCTGTATTAATACCAACTTGTTATCAGGCTCAGCTGGACTTACCTTGTAAGGGAGCTCGTGATGAAAACACATTTGTCATTATGAGCTGAATTTTGGGGCCACTTATGTGACATTGAGAAGCCAGTGATCATTATTTATCTGGGTCTTGTCTTGCTCGGAGAACGGGTATCAGATGAAGAACCTAGGGGTAGAGATTTGAAAAGGAAAACGATTAAAACAGTGAATGAAAAAGTATGACTTCTATTGGAGCACGATTAGGCTAGGTTTTGTATTTTTTAATTTGTATTCAACACTTATTGCGCTAGTAATTTTCGAGGATTAGAACATTTCTAGTGAACATGATGTAGGATAAATTTGATTTAGAACACTTTATTTATATTCATTTTTTTGAATTATGCGTAAGTTTTTTTTTAAGGAATGAAAAGAAAAGAGAGAGATTCAATTAATTATCGCGACTCTGCGCTTTATTTTCTCAATTATCAAAGTTTCTCCTTCAAAATGAGTTTGAAAAATCAACGTGAATTTTGCTTGATTCTAGATGAAAGAATGTCATCTATTGTCATGACTAGACCTGGGGACTATGCTTGGTTGTCATATGGACGGAAACAGTTATTACCCTTCAAACGAACTACGGGTGTGTTTCAGTAATTTCATATTGCGATCGTATAAGTCACGTGATATCTCTCAGACCGGGCATTGAACCTGCTACAAACTTAATTACCTTGATGAAGTTACTTCTTACCAGAAGAAATATATAAAGTATACCAGGGACATTAGTAATTATATAGGGCCCTGGAGATAAATACAATATTTTTCCTGGGTATAATTGCTTGTATAGTACTTATAGGTTCGGTAATAAAAAATGGAATATATCAGTTTTAATTTATAATTTGAAAAAAAAAAACCCTGCAAAGAATGATGTTATATAGCAACTATATGCAAGCAGTAACAATTTTTAATACTTTTAATGAGAAACGAATTTGAGGAAGAAACACTCATTAATTTTAGTTTGAATACTTCTCCTCCTTTCCCTCGTCTTCTTCCCCATTTTAACAAGGCTTGAAACTTTTTCTTCTTCTAAGTATCTTCTTCACTTTCTCTTTCACCCAAGACCATCGGCCGTTTTGTTAATTATTGATATAGAAGAATGCCTGACCTAACAGACCTATATTCCAATGCGATTATGATTCCCAAAAAGTGTATCAACTAATGCTCAAATTAGAGCACGAAAACCCGAACAGAAAAGAAACAAGGCAACTTTAAAAGAAAAAAAAATCTGCTAATGAGAAAGGAAATGAATTATGTATTCCAAGTGAAGTACAGAATTTGGGGGAAAATGCAACTAAAGATATAGCTTGATTATATACATGGTTAGCACAACGGAATAGCCCTCTAGTCAAACCATACTCAGCGGTGTGTGTTGCTCATTTATTAATGGATTTCTTGTCTTCGTCCCTGCGACTTGCTTGTAATCCTCTTACCGCCTCGAGAGTTTTTGTTCTCTATGAAATGGGTTTGGACCTGGAGAACCCGAGTCCAGGGACGTCATGCATTGTGACGTATTCCTAACCTCCGGGCGAAGATGAAAAGGACACATATAAGGAAATTTCCAATTTTCTGGAGAAAATAACAAAGAGACATAGAGAGGGAGAGAGAGAGAGAGAGAGAGAAGGAATTAGAATACTTTATAGAGTAAGAGGAAATTTCTAAAATATATAAAGCAGTTCTGAATTTTGATGTTTGAAGGAAGAAAGAGAGGGCCCGGAAGAGTGAGAAAGGTGGAGAAGTGGAGAAAAAGCAGAGTTAAAGTAGAGACAGGGAGAGAGAGAGAGAGAGAGAGAGAGAGAGAAAGAGACACACACAGCGATACAGAAAGAAAGAGAAAGAACAAATATAGAGCCATCAAGTCATTAATTTTGTAATATGCTCTACTGATCTCATCGTTAGTATACTTTGTTGCTCGTTTGGGGGGGGGGGGGGGTACTTTGATAATTGGTATACTAATCACGTGATATTTCGTAGTCATACAGGGCTGAAAAACGGAACCGAATTTGTCATTTTCATTTGTTTGCTTAGGTCAGCGTCACTCAATTTCTTACAAAATTATTCTGTGATATTTTCCATTCTGTCAGCGTTGCCTTTTTGCATCTTCATGAAAATAACTCCCGAAATAGTAAAGTTCTCTATAAGAGGAATATACAGGCCTACTCACCAATGACAAACAAATAAACTCTTCATATGTATTTGTACAGAGCATAAAAGAAATAAAGAATTCTTATGTAATCATGATAATATAACAGAAAAAAATGAGAAACATAATCATTTTTTTTAAACCCAAGCTCCAAAACTCCGTTGTCTTTGAAAAGATTAGACGGTATGTAGCCTGATTCTGCGTTGTAGTATATTTATCCTATTTTCAACATGACGGTGGACTCCCAAACTACATTATATACAGAGAAGTCAGATCTGAAATTCAAAAATATTTAGTGAACTACAGCTGATCTCCATTGGTTTGCACTGGTAGGTGTTTATTATACGCTTCTTCTTCCACAAAAATCTCCAGCTTATGAATTACGAATTATACCATGAAATTACAGATGGATTTATTCATGACTATATGTCAATTTGTCTTTAAAAGATTTGGAAAATCGTCTTTGTAGCAAGAGCGATTTATTCCTAGCAAACTCATCCATTCTGCCAACTCTAGCTGTTAACACGGTTAAGTCGATTTAATTCTGAATTGAGGCAATATAATTATATTTTGTCTATCGCAAGCCCGAATTC
This sequence comes from Heliocidaris erythrogramma, assembly GCA_025617745.1. Classification (NCBI taxonomy): domain Eukaryota; kingdom Metazoa; phylum Echinodermata; class Echinoidea; order Camarodonta; family Echinometridae; genus Heliocidaris; species Heliocidaris erythrogramma. Next base: position 30,457,162 of record CM046859.1, read on the forward strand.
GTGTCGTAATCATTGTAATAAGACAAGAGGATTTCCCTTAGTCATCTTTAACTGTACAGGCATTGGTGATAGAAGTTGCGGGGGTATGACCAGTGCTAGTACAGAGTAGCTTAACCATTTTAGTTGTCAGCTGGAGATATAACAGTTTTAAAGTGTACCAATCATCTCAAAAAATAATTTGTGTACAGCTAGAATGTTTAAAGATAACCTCCAAACACTTTACATGACCTCCTATATAGGTGAACGGTTGAAGAGTATGAACAAAAAAACATAAAACCTCTCGCGGAACCCAACTCCGAGTTCGGTTCCGCGCTGGCCTTATTTTGTGCGAGTCCGTACGTATGCGTCCATTAGGCTACTCGCAGGTCGCTGTATTTTTTCTTTAGATAGTGTTTAAACTTGCATAATCTCATTTGAACCTCATCCTTTGACTATCGTATGGCGACATGGAACCCCTAACATACAAAGGAAAATATTTTTTGTGTGATTGGTACCCTTTCATATTTTTAATTGCATTGATCATTTTACTAATAATCAGATGATGTATCATTTAATCAAATACGATGAAACAGCGACGAGGATAATGACGAGATTTCTACTAATCATATGGACATTTAAATTACCCAAATTATCATAAGGACCCGTTATCCATAAACTATACGACAAACAAAATAAAAAAATAAAATATTTACGAAAAAATTACTCCGTCAACCGCTTATCAGACGGGACAAAAATTGTGTTTATTATCAATCTAGGCTTAGCGAGTCAGAAAAGGTCAATAACAAATTTTCATTACTCTAACCCCCCCCCCCCCCCGATCCCCAGATCAAGGAAAAAGCACAAGTTGATATATTTAAATATATCTCTTCCATACTTCAACCATAGACCTACTAGATATATCTGATTTAACTACCCTTTATAAAAAAAACATAATGAAAGAAAAAGAAAAAATAGTTGTTGCACAATTAGTGTGTTTTGTTTAAGCAGTGTCCTTCACATCAAGAAACTGGGATTATTATATCGGGCAACGTATCAAAACATCTTGAAGGCTCCAAGGTTACACTGAAGGCAGAAGAGTCAACTAAATAAAACAGTTCACTACATATTAAGAGATATTGATATTTCTTCCCAGAATCCCATGTGACGAGCTATCAAATCAATATTTCGGTTATGGTATGATAACATCTCTATTGTTCAAATCCACTGTGTATTATGTTAGTTTTACGTTATGCCAGGCATGCCATTGGCGATCACTCGAAAACAGTTTCGTGTTTCTGAGTTCCGTTCGAAAAATATCTATGACAATCTCTCCCAAACTCCCCATTCTTTCTATTTTTTTTACATGACATTGTGCTCGGTGCGGAAATGCTTCGCACGTGATTTTGCATACAAAATGAGAACAAATTTATAAGTGATGGTGGTGGTGTTCTCTCTCATGTATCTTCTCTTCGCATATATTTCGAGGGATTAGTTTCCCAGTCTTTACTTGAACGTGTTAAATTCGTGCAAAGCAGATCACATAACGAGGCAACAGCTCGAACAGAAGCCGATAAAGGTTTGAAATTATCCGAAAGTGAGGCAAAACTCCAACCGATTCCCCCGTCTTATATCTACCATCGGAGCAGCTCGCGGGTGCAACGATGGACCTTGATGAAAAGCGGGCGCCTAAAGTTAAGGAGAGTCTGTCGCTAACTTGACATCCGTATGGGAATCGTTTTGTGATCGGAAGGAGGATTTTGCAACCCCCCCGATTAATTGTCCCGAATCCATCCGATGGATGAGACTCGTGTATTCCGTGATAAAAATGCACCAAGAGGTTCGGTATGTCTCAATTCATTAAAGAGAATATTTGTAAGCGTTTATTAAAAGAAATCCACTGAAATATCATCAATGATAGGTAGAGCCTAGTATTTTCATACATCTTACAGAGCGACATAAAATTTGAAGTATTTTGCCTGCTTGAGTTATGCGACATTTTGGTGCGGGTGTATGTGCATGTATGTTATTTGATGAAAATCGTTTCCATGGTAACGATTGCGGTCTGCATCATCACAATCTTCCTTTCGGCAATCGTAGCTATAAAATTTCAATGTTAATATGGTTAACACAACGTGTGCTCTAACTCACACAAACGAAATCCCCCTTTCGTTTTGTTGTTTGCAAATTCATAACGATCATTTGTAATAAAGGAGCAAAACTTAAAACAGAAAGAAGAAAAAGATAAACGGAGGAGTGAAAGAAAACGCGAAAACCGACCATCGTGATATGCTTTCTTTAAAAAGAAAAATGGTCGGGAAAAAGGCAACCTCATACACACTGATGGATGACTCTGAGTATTTATGTTACATGAATCTGTGTACCAAACACACTTTGCAGAAAAAGAAAATAGTCATTCATCCTTTTCATATCATTTGATTTCATTTGATTTACTCTTACTTCTACATATTATATCTTGATATTTCCGACGACGATATTATTTAGTTAACATATATTATGTACACTCTCTTCTTACTTCTTGATTCTAAAATTTGCAATAATTCGTCGCTGGTTTCGAGATCTGACGCACATATCCTTAAGTACAGGAGATACGTCAATTCGACGATTTATACCCTTGTTGGATACAGAATAAGAGAAAGAAAGAGAGAGAGAGAGAAAATCTTTGTACAGACAAGAACTAAGATATATAAACATTTTTTTCCAGGCACGTTACGTGCCAAGAGTAAGGATTTGGAACACTTTTTTGTTTTGGTAATCACCTGGTAATGGGTAATGTGAACTTACCCTTTTCTTCTTACGTTATTACAAATCGTTCACACATGTCATCACACTGACCGTTTGGCACGTTTGACACACTCTACCCATCTTGAGAAATAAGGATCACATTCAGAGTATTGAAAAGGCATTTTTCTTCATTTTACACCGCGTGATGTAGTGTGGCACACTGCGGGAACTAAGAGGAAATGTACGCAGCTCGAGAGTGTAATGAGAGAGAGAATTACAGAGATTTTGTAACACAGTTTGATGACATAGAGAATTACAGAGTGTTCGTAACAAGTGTGACTACATCGAGTTACAGAGTGTTCGTAACATATTGTGACTACAGAGAGAATTAGAGAGTGTTCATAACACAGTGTGATAACAGAGAGAATTACAGAGTGCTCGTAACAAGTGTGACTACATCGAGTTACAGAGTGTTCGTAACACATTGTGACTACAGATAGAATTAGAGAGTGTTCATAACACATTGTGATGACATAGAGAATTACAGAGTGTTCGTAACAAGTGTGACTACATCGAGTTACAGAGTGTTCGTAACATATTGTGACTACAGAGAGAATTAGAGAGTGTTCATAACACAGTGTGATAACAGAGAGAATTACAGAGTGCTCGTAACAAGTGTGACTACATCGAGTTACAGAGTGTTCGTAACATATTGTGACTACAGAGAGAATTAGAGAGTGTTCATAACACAGTGTGATGACAGAGAGAATTACAGAGTGCCCGTAACAAAGTTTTACTACATATATAATTAGAGAGAGTTTATAACACAGTGCGACGACAGAGATAATTACAGAGTGTTCATACCACAGTGTGACTACAGAGAGAATTACAGAGTGCTCGTCATTTTCTCTATAGTCACACGCTGGTATGAACAGAGTGTTCGGAGCACAGTGTGACTACAGAGAGAATTACAGAGTGCTCGTAACACAGTGTGACTACAGAGAGAATTACAGAGTGCTCGTAACACAGTGTGACTAAAGAGAGAAGTACAGAGTGCTCGTAACACAGTGTGACTGCATAATTACAGTGTGTTCGTAACACATTGTGACTACAGAGAGAATGGCAGAGTGTTCGTAACACAGTGTGACTACAGAGAGAATAAAGAGAGTGTTCATAAGATAATGTGACTACATAGATAATTGCAGAGTGTTCGTAACATGAGAGAATTACAGAGTGCTCGTAACACAGTGTGACTACAGAGAAAATTACAGAGTGTTCATAACACAGTGTGACTATAGAGAGAATTAGAGAGTGTTGAACATGGACTGGAAATGCGCAGATCGTTCGATCCCGATCCCCGGGACGGCACTTTTGTCCTTGAGTAAGGCATTTTTAAAAATCTTCATTGCTCTTTTTATCATAATTAGATAAATGGTGATTGGTACATTAATACCAACGTGTGCGTGTGTGTTTTAAAAGAATGTATCCACTATGGTACACACATAATAGCGTAAAATTGGATTTATGAATTTTTATATACAATGACTAGATCACAACTTATAGGCATTTACAGTAACATTAATGTCAAAAATAAAATACTCTTGTAACAATCTCGACACAATGAACAAATTACTATATCTCAATATCATTGAGAAACGATTACAAAAACAATCGTAAGTATATTTTGGATATGGTGCACATGTTATTCAAAAAGTGATGGGAGAATTAATACTTATAAATGTTTCAATGCTGTAGTTTGACACAACTATTAATTGAGGTTATGTTCATCGTGCAGATGTAAAGCCTCTTTTTGTCTTTGACCAGTTGACATATTTAGGGGCTATGGACGAACTGCCACCTGAAAGCCCTCTCTTTCCTTTACTCGGCACGACAGGGAAATGGCAAGACATAATATGCGACCCAGTGACGAGGATGCCCGGCTCAAAATTTAGGTCAGGCAGTAATGCTAACTCGATAGGTTTTCATTTCGTTCATCATCATCGTTTGTTGAAAGTGATTGATTAACCGAATTCAGGGTATGAAAAGAAGTACGAGATGGAAGAAAGGGTGGGGAGGGAGGAAGGGAAAGAGAGAGAGGAAGGGAAAGAGAGAGAGAGAGAGAGAGAGAAAGGGAGATTGAGGGAGGGGAAGAGAGAAAGAAAGATAGAGGAAGAGAGGGAGAGAAGGAGAGGAAGAGAGACAGAGAGGCCGGAGACTGAAATAGATAAATCACCCGATTGAGGAGGTTCCGGGCTAAACTGTGTACATATTTGATATATTTTATCCGTATTTGTTCGTTCTTGAGCACGATTGCGGATTTGGCTGCAAATCTCCGCAATGTTTGCGCATGTCATTTGAGCTGATAGGGATATCCCGCCCCTCTCAGGCCACTGAGCTAGGCAGGAAGCAGGGGGATGGAGTGCCTCACTAGGCCTCCATCACCAGGGGCGTTTCAGCGAGATGGATGGCAATTTTAAGCTGAAAGAAATCTCATGGACGCGAATGATGATTAGTTTCTTAAGATTCCACGAATACTAAAAAAAAAAAAAAAAAAAAAAAAAAAAAAACTATACGTGATACATGATTCGCTTAATTACAGAGAAAATAATACGATGGAGCATATTAGAATGACACGAACCGCATAATTAAAACACTGTCAAACCCTAAAACACTATAAAGTATTTTATCTGGCTTCTATTACTACTAAAGCTACTACTGATACCAACATTACTACTACTACTACTACTACTACTACTACTACTACTACTGCTACTACTACTACTACTACTACTGCTACTACCACTACTACTACTACTAGTACTACTACTATAGGTTTTTACGGCCAATTTCGCAACTTTGTCAGTCAAATTCATGAATTTGAGCATTCAATTTTAAACGATTTTCGCCATGCTGTGCTATTCGGCAGTTAAAAATTAATAATCTGTGCATTCGAATTCATCTAGGAAGCATTCGAATTCACATTCACATTTCGGGCAGTCAAATTAATTCTCTTTTCATTTAAGTTAGGACACGCACGTATTTCATAAAGCCTTCATTCAATTTAGCATCGCATGGTCACGTTATCACGCAACAAACCCGTTCCTGCATTCGAATTCATATTGGAGCATCCAATTTAGCGCGTTGAGCATTCAATTTAAAAATGTTCCCGCAACATTATTTGTGATATTTTCCTATTGTCTTTTATTATGTATTTGACATGATATTTGATTTGCCATTCAAAATAGGACCTACATGTTTTTGGTTATGGCGAATTTTAAAGATCCCATCGTTTGAGCGAATAAAGGTTTATTCATTTGTTGGTCGCATGGTCGTGGATGTATATATGGATAATGTTATATATATATATATATATATATATATTGTGAGGAAATAACATATACAACAGCTTTGGCAACTCTCGTGGAAATATATATATACAATGCGAAAGGAAATGAGAGAATAATGGTTGCGTAACTTAAATCAAAGTTCCCCAGAGCTGTCCTCCCTTTTTGAATTTTTTTGCAAAGGCTGAAAAAATGTCTCCGCCGGGAATCGAACCCGGGTCGTTGGCTTAGAACGCCAATGCCTTAACCACTAGACCACGGAGACGGGTTAGTGGTTTCGGCGACACCAGATTCAATTGACCGACAGATTGACAAATCTTCAACCTTATTAATTAATTCCGTTGTCGGGGGCAGGTGAGTTTGAACAAAGACAAGCCGCGTGCCTCAGCTGGATCCAAGCGAATGCTTTGAGATACATGTATACATTAGAATAATTAGTAACAATATTGTGAGGAAATAACATATACAACAGCTCTGGCAACTCTCGTGGAAATATATATATACAATGCGAAAGGAAATGAGAGAATAATGGTTGCGTAACTTAAATCAAAGTTCCCCAGAGCTGTCCTCCCTTCCTTTCGCATTGTATATATATATTTCCACGAGAGTTGCCAGAGCTGTTGTATATGTTATTTCCTCACAATATTGTTACTAATTATTCTAATGTATACATGTATCTCAAAGCATTCGCTTGGATCCAGCTGAGGCACGCGGCTTGTCTTTGTTCAAACTCACCTGCCCCCGACAACGGAATTAATTAATAAGGTTGAAGATTTGTCAATCTGTCGGTCAATTGAATCTGGTGTCGCCGAAACCACTAACCCGTCTCCGTGGTCTAGTGGTTAAGGCATTGGCGTTCTAAGCCAACGACCCGGGTTCGATTCCCGGCGGAGACATTTTTTCAGCCTTTGCAAAAAAATTCAAAAAGGGAGGACAGCTCTGGGGAACTTTGATTTAAGTTACGCAACCATTATTCTCTCATTTCCTTTCGCATTGTATATATATACAGTCAAACCTGTCTGTTAAGACCACCCAAGGGAAACAGAAAAAGTGGCCACTGTAGACAGGTGGCCTTTATAGACAGGTTCTAAAGCACATATTTCTTGCTACAGGGAGGCAATATAAGTGACCACTATAGACAGGTGACCGCTATAGACAGGTGGCCACTAAGACAGGTTTGACTGTATATATATATAACATAAACACCTGTAGGTAGCCAGAGAGAACTTACAAATCTTATCATTTTCTTTGTAATTGAGGACACACTATATGTTAGAAGAAAAGATGTTAAATGAAAGCTTTTATGATTAAAAAAAACCTAACCTCATCTTCTAAGTAGATAAAAAAGGGTTTCAAAAGTTACTCTATAATCACCTGTATAGTTCGATGAGAAAAAAAACATTAGGGAATGCTGGTTTTCTGGCACTGTGTTGTCTACTGCTTTCTCGGGGAGATTGTCGCCCAAATGCTTAGGTGCATGAATTTTCTCGTTCAAAGTATAGGCCTATATATTTTCAAAATAATTAACCCTTCAGGTATATTCCTCAACTTACGTGGCTTTGGAAAATCTACAGAATACAATCCATCCTTTAAGATTTACAAGTAGCCTATACAGGACAATAAGGTCTACTATATTATGGACTTAAGAAGGAGATTAAATTCGAAATCAGCCTTATTTAGGGGGAATTATAAACAAAACAGGGGATTAATAACTTGCGTGTTAAATTGAATGAACATGTTCCGAATTTGTGTGTGTGTGTAATTAATTGGGTTTTTACAGACGTTTATCAATCAGATATGATTATTTACGTCTGGGACCGACCTTTAACGTCACCATCCGAAAGACGTGACTCAGTCTTGAACCTGGGTCCGCTGAATCAGTTTATAACTTCCACCGGTAGCTGGATTACACGCGCACGCCACAACGCCCAGTTTGAATTTGACTGCCCATTTGCGAATTTGAATGCCCGAGGTGTCCTTTCGGCAGTTGCTGATGAATTTAAATGATTCTTACATACGTGCTAATTTGAATGCACGGAAATGAATTTGAATGATACAAATGCGAAATCCCTTACGCGAAACGCTAAATTGAATGACTTAAATACACTTTTAAATGACAGAAGATGTGGTAAACGATGTTTTTGCTAAATTGAATGAGCGTTTTATTAAATTGATTGAAAAAAAGTGCGAAATTGGCCGGGAAAACCTATACTACCAGTGACGGATCTGGGGGGGGGGGGCACATCCGGCCCGTGGCCCCCCCCCCTTTGGAAGAAAAGTATGCATTTTCACATAAAGGATCAGCCCTTTTTTGATTGTGCCCCCTTTTTAGAATGAATACTTTTTCCCCCTTTTTTTCTTCATATGCTTGTCAGATAATTATGGAGGGAAACTGCCCCCCCCACTGAGCGAATTTTGGAGGTCTGGCGAATTTTTTTTTCGTCGCCCCCTTACCACTACTACTACTCCTCCTTCTACTACTACTACTACTACCACTACTACTACTACTGCTGCTGCTGCTACTACTACTACTACTACTACTACTACTTCTATTACTACGACTACTACTACTACCTTCTACTACTTCTAATATTACTACTACTACTACTACTACTACTATTACTACTACTACTACTACTACTACTACTACTACTACTACTACTACTACTACTTCTATATACTACTATTACTACTACTGCTACTCCTCCTCCTCCTCCTCATACTACTACTACTACTACTACTACTATTACTACTACTATTTTCAATATTAATGAAGCAACAAGAATCGAACAATAACAACTACTCCTACTATATTGCTACTATATTTAAACTACTATTACCACTACTATTATTGCTACCACGAGACATTTATATACGTGTCCATATAAACTTAATTTTCTTTTGATTAATTTATATTTTTCACATTTGTCATTAAAAAAAAAAATCAAACTGATCTATTTATATATATATGTTTTTCCATTTATTTATTCATTTATATATATATATATATATATATAGAGAGAGAGAGAGAGAGAGAGAGAGAGAGAGAGAAACAATTAATGAATTCCAGAGAAGACATTGGTAATGCATTGAATTCCAACTTTTATATTTATTTTATATATATACAGTTAACAACAAAATTATTCATACCCCTTGGAAAATTCTAGTTTTTTGCATTTTTCCTAAAAATGAATGGTTAACTGAATTTAATTGCACATCGCTTGAATACATTTAGTTATCATCTGCAAATGAATGCTGTTTCTGGTTTCACCTCATTTGCATGACAATAGAAGAGGTAAATTATCCAAACTGGGTGATGTTCAAAATTATTCATACCCTTGATGATCTATTGACTTTGTCAATCAGTATGAATCCAGTCCTTGTGATTAATGCTCGTAACACTTTCTTCACACTGTCACAATGCTTCTGGAGGTCTCTACTGAGATATCAGGCCAATACCTGGTCTCCAATGGCACAATCTCCTTGAGGATGTTGTCCACACATGCCATCACCTGGTATTCAGGGGATTCGATGGATTTAAAGCAGATTTTGTGTTTGCAGGTGATGTAGTTTTAGACGTCATGAGGATAGGACTATGATATTGATATTTTCGTTAATATTCCTTACATTTTGATGACAATTCTGTATCTAAGTTGAAACAAAGCACTCTTCCTGGAGAGACTTCCCTAGAGGCATTCACTGTTGCACTGTCAAGGGAAGGTATTTCCTGATACTTTTGTTCCATTATTATTAAGAATGTTTAGGGAGGCCATGGTAGTTGTCTAAAGGTTGGATGGTGCCAATTTTATCAGTTTATTCAGTTACACTGATTGACACATTTTAGATATGGACACCTGCAAGTGGGTACTCTAGTGAAGCTTAAAATACTGATCTTTATGTTCCAGTGCACTGTCAAAGTGGTAGCATTTTGTGCACTGCAGCTGGTAACATGGAGGGCATATGGTATAAATTTGGTTTACATTCATTTTGATATCAAGGATTGTAGCTTTCATACCAAAGATACAAAGAATATACCATTATGAAGATTGATATACAGTAACAGTCAATGTGGGATGTGTATGGTACTCAAAGGTTACATACTGTTATTCATGGTGACCTGACGTTAGAGTCATGCAATGACTTTAATATCACCAACATGGCCTTCCTGAGCACTCTGATTAAGAATGGGGCCAATGAATAAAGGTGAACCCTCCCACAGGCAGTGCAAAAGGGAAGGGCTCTTCAGGAATGGTGCTTTGCTTCATAAGTAGATACAGAATTTTCATTAAAATGCATGGAATAAATGACAGAAAATTTCAATATCATAGTCCTGTCATCATGAAGTCGATAACTGCATCACCTGTAGGACACGAAATCTAATGAATTCCCTGAAGGTCAGGTGAAGGCATGTGTGGACACATCCTCAAGGAGATTGAGCCATTGGAGAACAGGTACTGGCCTGATATCCCAGCAGACACCCCTCCGGAAGCCTTGTGACCGGTGTATTAAAATAAAGTGAAGTACAAGCATTAATCACAAGGATCGGATTCATACTGATTGACAAAGTCAATAAATCACAAGGGTATGAATAATTTTGAACATCGCCCAGTTTGGATAACTCACCATTTCTATTGTTATGCAAATGAGGTGAAACCGGAAACGGCATTCATTTGCAGATGATAACTAAATGTATTCAAGTGATGTGCAAGTAACTTCATTTAACCATTCATTTTTAGGAAAAATGCAAAAAACTATAATTTTCCAAGGGGTATGAATAATTTTGTTGTTATATATATATATATATATATATATATATATATATATTTCTTTTTTTTGTTTCCACTGCCCGCAGTCCATCCCTTATGCCACTATGTACATACTACGTGAGGCAGCATTCATAATGTGTATTATTTTATGCATAGCGTTCACACGAGGAATGAATTGGAGTAACAAGGTTGATTAAACATGTTAAACGGAATGGACAACTCGAGGGAGAAATGGGCATCGCGCTATTATGTCTTCGACACGTAGTGGAGCAATTACATTACCATTATTTCAGGTCGGTGTGCTATACCTGTCTGGCCATTATTCACTCACTGCTTTTCTGTCACTCCCCTCTCTGTGATTTTCGACATGTCTACAAGCATCTCCCAGTTCCTTTCCCCTTCTACTCCTCTTAATTCCACATCATTTTCATCATCATTCTCATTATCATCACCCAATTCACCATCACTGTCATCATCATTATTTACATTATCATTATCAAGATCATTAGTGTAATTCTCGCCTTCACAATGTTCACTATTACTTTCATTATCATCGGTATCATAATCATCAACATCATCGTCACCATCATCACCATTATCATCACACTTATTGTATCATTACAATCATGATCTTCATCTACATTTTCATCATTTGTATTATCATTATAGTGTCATTCTCGCTATCGCATCTCTCTCTCTCTCTCTCCCTCTCTTTCCCTCTCCCTTTTTCGTTTTTTCCTGCCGCCCCCTCTCTCCCCCTCTATCTCTCTCCCTCCGTTCTCTCTCTCTCTTATTCTCTCTCTCTTTGATTGACTGCGATCACTCAAATAACTTTGAATTAATTTCAAAGGGGTTCGTCTAATACCATAAAACTGAAGTTTTAAGAGTATAATGTGATTGATACAATCAACGCCTTTATAAGGTCTAAAAATACACAAACAGTTTCCTTTTGCTCAATAGCTTCATTGATATTAAATAAAAATTGAATTAATGCATAAGTGGTAGATTGTTTCTCACAAAAGCCAAACTGCTTGTCATGGAGAACATCATTATTGTCTAAGTAACTAAGAAATCTTACATAAATAAAAATTTTTCGAGAATATTTGTAAAGCAAGTTAAAGAGTAAATCGGTCTGTAATTGGAAAAAGGTATCTTTTGGACTAGTTTTATAATTATACTGGTATAACATTCGATACCTTACAACCCTTCTGTCTCTGTGAATTTTAAAGCACCAACAGTCAACACTCGTGACCATAAGAAGCCTCAAAAGGTTTTCCTCGAAATCCACGATTTTAAGGTATGATTCAATAAAAAAATAACAACAACAAACAAACACATAATTATAAAAACAAAGAACAAAGAAACAAAAATACCGGAATTTAAATTGATATCAGGGACTTAACATCATTATACATTAATTTACTGGTATATTGATTTGCCATAGGGTCGTACATCAGCTTTTACATATTATGTTTGTATTGTACTTCGTAGATCTAATTATGAAACAAGAATGTTAATTAACAGTGAAATGTAAATGAAATGTCCTTCTGTTTTCTCCAGGGCCTAGTGGTTAAGAGCACTAGTGTTAATGAACCATGGTCCGATACCAGGTGGAATGTAACTTGTCAAAAACAAATGAAAAGCTCACTATTACAGCACAGGATGCACACTCTAAAACATCATCAGGAGCGGATCAAGAATATTTATTTAAAAAAAAAAGGGGGGGGGGCGAAAAATCGCTTACAGGCAGAATATTTTTTGTATGCCGGATTGGGGGATACAAGGAGGGGGGGGGGGGGGGGGGGGGGGGAACGGACCGGTTTTATCCCCTCAATTATGCCTGTGCATGGCAAGCACATCTTTCCCACTTCCCATCTCAATGCAATCTGCGAATTTTTTATCAGACTGCATCCAAACTGGTATGATTCAGGAGGTGTGGCCAAGTGGAAGGCGTGACTAGCAAGTAGCAGGATATAACATTGGCGTGCTGCACGTGGCTTGTTGGCCACGCCTTCCAGGCTGTATATTAGGCATGCGACGGTGGCGACGGGGGGGGGGGGGGGGGGTGACATTACTCTTGCAAAAAACCTAATTAACGACAACTGAATGTGTTAAGAAGCATGCTAAGCTTGTCAGAGGACATGTCACATTTTCTGTTGATTTTACGGTGTGTGAGGATGAAAAACTCGCCCCATGATAGTGTGGCCACCATGCTCCTGTTATTTGCCGCCGGGTTCAGCTGGCAGCATCGCACTGGTGGAAAATGGCGTACCGACTAGTTGGAGGCGTGACGCTCACAGGTATACGGCGAATCGCTGCTGCACGCATCGCCCATGGCGGAACACCAAAATGACAATTCGTGCATCAGCTGAGGTGGGGTTTAGAAAAGGGGGGTGGGGGGGGGGGGGGTTCACACGTTTCTCAAATGAAGAATGAATGACTTCACTCCCTGTTAAGCAAGCCTAGTTAATTACTTCGTTATCTGCTTCAAAAAATATTCTTGCATAATCAACATTGTATAATATTCTGGGGAAACCATTTTCGATGGACTGGAGAGAGATAGAGAGAGAGAGAGAGAGAGATAGAGAGATAGAGAGAGAGAGAGAGAGAGAGCGAAAAGGGAGAGGGTAGGCGAATGGCACACGTACACACGATGCAACCTGTACGTGTATTTACCTGTAGGCACTAGTAAATTCGTCTTTACTCCTATAATTTCCCTAACAATAACTTGTATGTGTTGACGTATATAGTCCATATTATAATCTTCATACAATTGCAATTTGATTTACATTCATTTAAAGATATTTTAATACGAATGAGATTTTTAAAAGAAATTTAAATGTCTTCTTCTGACTGAAAACCATGGAGAAAAATAATGCACGAACGACGCAAGAGAACAGAAAGAAGAAGAAGAAGAAGAAGAAGAAGAAGAAGAAGAAGAAGAAAAGAAGAAGAAGAAGGAAAAGAAGGAAAAGAAGGAAAAGAAGGAAAAGAAGGAAAAGAAGGAAAAGAAGGAAAAGAAGAAAAAAGAAGACGAAGAAGAGGAAAAAGGAAACCTCTCATTTGTATGGTTACACATGCAGCTGCATTGGGAAACCATATATGTGCCCTCTCGAGAATAGAGATTGGCAATTAATCAAGAATTGAAACGAATGACTTTCTCTCTACAAAGGTTTCTTGCCCAGTTTAAACATGGGAAAAGATCGAATCAGATTTGCAGAAGATGAATAAATTTTGCTCGTTGTATAACTTCTTTTTCACGTTTTTGAAAACAAAATATATAAATAGATATAACCTTTACTGCACTGATAGAAAATGCGTGAACCTAAAAGACGTTCAGTCATGCTATTTTATTCTATTAAAGTTTATTTTTCTTTTTCTGTTTCATTATTTGTATGTATATATATATATATATATATATATATAATTTTTTTTATATGACAATCAGAATCTGTCTATTTTAAATGATAAAATAATTTCTCCAGTATCATATTTCTTTTTTTTCACTCGGAAACGTTAAATAGAACTTTGAACAATAATTTTACATGCTTGGAACAAGCTGTCAGCTACCATTGTCATTTTCCTACTACTGCAATCAAGCATCCATTGCAAAAAAAAAACCCAGTACAAAATTTCTTACATATACATTAATTTAATAGGTAAGCACGAAATATTAACACCTGGCGGTATTCTTGAATATGTTAAATCTCATGGTGATTACTGAAAAAGAAATCCATTAATCAACTTGCTTTTGAAATATTTAATATATTTAATATATTGTAATACTAGTTCCTTAAACTTTGTTACACATTCGTTGTAGAATATCACTATTTATCACATTTTAACTGTTTCTTCAAAGAAAGAGAGAACAAAACTTAGTATACTTCTATTCTATACAATACAATACAATAGGAATGTTCTTAGATTTCTCTAAGGCATTCGACACTATAGATCATGAAATTCTCTTAAGCAAACTTTCACATTATGGCATAAGGGGCATTGTTTCAGATTGGTTTCGAAATTATTTATACGAACGTCAGCAGTATGTCTGTATTGAGAATTGCATGTCGCAGTTAAGAAATATTAATTGTGGTGTTCCACAGGGTTCTATTCTAGGCCCTTTACTTTTTATCTTGTATATAAATGACTTTCATAGATCATCAAATTTATTGACTTTTATTATGTATGCAGATGACACTAATCTATTTTTTTCGCATAAAAGCCTAGAAACTATATGTAATGTGATTAATTCTGAACTGGATTCAGTTGCAAAATGGTTTAAGGGCAGGCTAACAAGTTATCACTAAATCTAGAAAAAACAAATTACATGTTATTTAGTAATTCTTTTAACGAACTACCTCATCCGATTCTCATAGATAATATACAAATACAGAAGGTGATTGAAACAAAATTTCTGGGCACTATAATAGATAATAAGCTATCATCCCTGCTGGAAAGAACACACTCATTCACAATGTGAAATTCACAATGTGAAACACAGTGTGAATCACACTGTGTTTCACATTGTGAATCATAGTCTGCTCCATAATGTTAAATTGGGGCGTTTTCACATTGTGGCCACACTGTGAACCACAGTGTGGATAACCGGAGATTCACACTCTGGCCACACTGTGAAACACACTGTGGTTCACAGTGTGGAAAACCGGAGATTCGCATTGTAGCCACACTGTGAAACCCATCACACTGTGAAACACCAATCACACTGTGAAACCCATCACACTGTGAAACACCAATCACACTGTGAAACCTATCACACTGTGAAACACTAATCACACTGTGAAACTCATCACACTGTGAAACACCAATTAGACTGTGTAACGTCCACCTCACTTTGAAAGTTTTCACTGTGTGGACTTTCAGTGTGACACATTTTACTGTTTGAAATTGCCACACTGTGAAATAAGTTTAGTTTTTGAATTCTACTATGTGAAATCTTTCAAATTATGAAAATGAAGTCTTCTAAAGCTTATTATGTAATATAAAGGAGAAAAGGTTTATAATCCGTCAGATATATATAAAAAAACACATCTGAAACTAAAACAACAATTTAAACATATTTACATTTTATAGCCTTTATGAGGTACGTAAGTTAACATGTTTTTCAAAAGCTGATCTTACTGTTCACTAAAAGGGCTTGTGAACATACATCCCTATAATTATACAAAGATTGCAGTAAAACTATACTTACAGATAAACAAATTTCACCCTGTGAATGCCAACATAATGTACAACGGAACAAAAACAAAAACTGCATTTAATTACAGTGACGGCACAAAAATAGCACGTATCTTCAGTATAAAATGTATGTTAACTGTGTAAAGACAATCATAAAGCATAATAAAGGCCTGTTAGCATGTTACGGCAGTAAAACAAAATAGTTTTAGAGCATCACATTTTCCCAGTATAGAATATCCACACACGATATGTAACTTTGGCGATGAATTAATGGTTGACAAGTTTTATGGCAAAATAAACTCTAGGGCTACTCTACAAATGTTTGGCCAAAACTGGAAAAAATGAAGTGTCTCTCTTTCCTACATGGTTTCCTGTGACTGATTTTATTTGGAATATTAAACCACTTCTTGAAAAGGGCTACAAATTTCATTGAATATTAATAATGCTCAGCATCCTATTCTTGAAATATGAACAGTAAAAAGCACACGTGGGACTGGCTGATTATTTTTGGACAAAATTGTCATTTGCGGATAATGTGTGCGCACTCAGAATCTGAAATTTACAGCACATAATACTTTTCTTGTCTACTATTGAGAAATGCATGGCTTCTTTCATATTCATCAAGGGAATCAGATATATGACAGCTCAAACTTTCTGTAACGTGAGTGACGTAACGCGGGTGACGTCCTTTTTCAAGAAGTTTTCAATTTATTTTAAAATTAATCACCTACTTCATGTCAAAATCATATCACAGTAAACTTGAGAGTATTGCAAAATGAAACTATATGAAACTGATTTACAAACATCTTCAGAGTTGGCTCACATTTACCTCCAAATATGGGTAAATTTTACAGGGGGAATTGTCTGTAACATGAGTGTCGCTCCTAAAATGATCCGCAAAATATCAAAGCTTGTTCAATCAGAATTAATTCTACACTTTTTCATTAGGACGTATCAATGTCGTGTCATGAGAGGTATAATCATTGCCTCCGTTTTTAACCTTGTCGAAGGAGGGTCCTCTGACTGATTTGAAAAATGACAAAATGTAATATGAATTTACAGTAGTCCTTCTCAGGATGAAGCAAGAAAGAATACCTCTCTCTCTTTCCTCAACTATTTCTGTCCCTTTTTAACCCAACAGTCCTTCTCAGGACTAACCACATAGTGATCCGTAAACCTAACCAGTGTAGACTATACTGTTATATTACTAGGCAATGAAGATCACATTGCATATGCAACTATGCAAGTAGGTATTTTTGCATATTTAATGAGCTATGACCTTTGACTTACATATTCCAAAATCAAACTAGGCTGTATTTTTATACCATATACCTTCATATCAAATTTGATTAAATCTGTCATAATAGAAGTACATTAGCATGTTACGGCAGTAAAAAAACATAGAGCATCTCTGGCAATATCTCTTGAACATAGGCATACATAAGTATAGGTATATAGATTTTATGGGTAGTCCCATTTTCCCAGTATAAAATATCCACACACGATATGTAACTTTGGCAATGAATGAATGGTTGACAATATTTATGGCAAAATATACTCTACCGTAAAAGGCAAAGGTATCCTCAAAATCTTTGGCACATACAGGTCCGTCATGAACCCATCAAGGTAAGAAAGTTTCAAAATATCTCTGGCAATAAATCTTGAAAACATCTCTATTTTAGGCACACACGTTTTATGGTTACATAAATCTCTACAACTAGTTTTACAAATAAATACCTGAAGATGAGCACAAAAAAATAGACTTTGCCGGGAATCAAACCCCAGACTTTAGCTTTAATATAAATGATGGCTGCAAGAAAAGAAGTAGTACCACAACAAAAGGGAAAGTTGGAGTGTATTCCATACTTGATGACAGAGCCTAATTTCCAAGACAAAAGACCGGTTAACAGCTGCACAAAGATCCAACAAATAGAATCCAAGTGTGAAAGGAATCTCCATACCACTGTGTCGTAAGCATAGTAAAACACGTTGCACACAACATAGGGCCGGTGAAAATGGTCTTCATTTTGTAGAAGATTCAGTAATCAATCCACATCGAGAATCCCCATCTTCTGAGATAATATTAACTCATCTAAAGTTCTACAGGTATACATGTTGTTCCAGGAAACAAATACTTCAGTTGGTTGTAAAAAATGACACCAAAAGTTCAGAATAAACGACAAAAAAACAAAAGAAATTCGGGAGCACACTGAGCAGCTGTCTTGACGCTCACTCGGCTCACCCCCCCCCTAAAAAAAAATTAGACTATAGGCCTACTGTTATATTACTAGGCAAGGAAGTTCCAGATTGCATATGCAATTAGGTATTTCTGTTTATTTAATGAGCTATGACCTTTGACGTACATATTCTGAAATCGAACTTAGGCTGTATTATGATACTATGTACCTTCATATCAAATTTCATAAAAAAACCTGTCGAACATTACCAAAGTTATCGAACGGAATTACCAGGTTCGCATATTTAATGAGCTATGACCTTTGACCTTTGACTTACATACTCTGAAATTGAAATTATGCTGCATTAAAATTTTGATATTTTATAGTTCACACTGTGAAATATTTCCCACAGAGTGGCCACACTGTGAATAATACTGTTCACCCTGTGAAATGTATGTCGTAAGGTATTCACACTGTGAAAATCTGTTTATCACAGTGTGGAATATTTTTCACGGTTTGGCCACACTGTGAAATCATTTTCACACTGTGAGCGGGTACATTCACACTGTGAAATCGATTTTCACAATGTGAACAATGTGTGGTTTTCCACATTGTGGCGGTGTCCACACTGTGAAAACACCCTGTTCACAGTGTGGACTGTGTTTTCACACTGTGTTCACAGTGTGAATGAGTGTGTTCTTTCCATCATATTGATAATGTATGTAAATTGATATCCAGAAACATAGGTATGATTAACAAACTCAAATGGTCTTTTCCGCCAAACATACTTCTATCACTATACTCCACACTAGTTTTACCATATCTTAATTATGGAATATTAGCCTGGGGAAACAGTGCGGCATGCCTGTTAGACAGAGTGTTTTTATTACAGAAAAAGGCTATGCGAATTATAGGTAATGTTAATTATCGCCACCACACTGATGGTCTTTTTCACTCTAATAATGTACTAAAATTTATGATATTTACCGCCTCAATCTTGCTGTACTTATGTTTCAGTATCATAATCATGAATTGCCCACTGTCTTCAATAATATATTTACAGCAAATAACGAGATCCATCATTACCCCACCAGACAAATCAATCTATATCACTTGCCAAGAACTCGTACAGCATTAACCCAGAATACTTTTTCATATACAGCTCCTAAATTTTGGAATTCCCTCCCTTTAAATATACGAGACAGTATAAGTTTGAGTACACTCAAACGTAAATTGAGAAAATCACTTATTGCTTTGTATGAACGTTGATCCCTCAATGATGATTCTTATTTACCTGTGTAGCAAAATCTATAGATCCTGCCCCCCCTTCCTCACCCCCTGTCACTTTGTCCTTCTTCTTCTGTTTTTGTAAAATGTACTCCTTTCCACTGTTACTATTGCCAGCTTTATTATTTTTCAATGCTTTCTCTTCGATGGAAAGTGTGTTATGCTTATGATTTGATTGCTTTCCATGGCCATGTATCTGTCTTCTTCTTTTCCCCTATTATTGGGCATTTTATGCATGGTCTAGTTTTTTATGTACTGTATTCATGATTTATCTTTTGCCAGGGACCAGCGCTTCTACAAGCTATTCTTCTATGCTGGTCTCTGTTTTCATTATCATTTTCATAAAATTAATCTAATGTAGTCTTCATTACTGTTACTTTTTTTTCTTACAACTCAAACTTCAATGCACATTATTTTGCTTGTAATGATCAAAAACGTTTCTGCACTAAGTTGTGTTGTCAATATTGTTGATTGCATAATACATAATTGTTACATACATGTACTTTGAAAAATGAAAGTGTAATGAAATAAAATCTAAATCTTAAATCTGAAATCTGAAATCTGAAATATTTTCTTTAAAATTTAGTTTTTAGAATTAAGTTTTCAGTGAACGTCGTCTGTGGTATGAAAATGCGTAATATTCTGCATTTATGAGGCATATCTGTACATGTTCCAAACCCTCACGGTATATTTTGTATCTTCCTTCTCCGATAACCGAACTTCAACCCCTCCATCTTTGCTTGCTGTCCCCTTTTCTCCCTCCTTCTCTCTCTCTCTCTCAAGCCCTGGTCCTCTAATCTCTCCAGGGGGCTACTTGCTACTTCTCTTGTTATTCATGATTGCGCTTTTACCCGTAGATTTCATCAGCTTTTACGCACCACATGCATCTTGTCGCAAAAGAGGGGATTTTCCATGAATATTTATGATTTTCGGATTTACCCGCTCCTCGATCGGCGCGATGGATGGATTGCGCGGGAAATTGGTTGCCATAAAACCCAACCTCGAAAGTATGGAAACACGATATTTGGATAAAGCAATAATCGACAGAAAATATGCAAGCTTGACATTTTCAAGGGTTTATTTTGGAAGGAGTTGGTAAAGCACTTGAACAGATAGATACTGAAGAAAAATATTGTTTCTGTAGTATTTGTGTAGCGCGGTGCGAGGCTGCGAGGTCTCATTTTTCTTTCCGTATGGTGTTTTATATTGAGGCATAGGTTAAATTGCAGGGGGTGGGGGTGGGGGGGGGGGGGGGGAGGGGAAGGTGGCTGAAAGTGAATTCATGAATTCAGAATGATTCTCTTCAGAAACTCATAAAAATATCACCCTTTCCTTTTGACCCTACATACAGAATGAGATATACTGCAATATGATATTTTAACTCAAGGCGGTACAATGTGAGACAACCTATGTGTGATACAAGGATAATAGTTTGGGAAAGAGGAGAGAGAGAGAGAGAGAGAGAGATAGTGGGGGGGGGGGGGGGGGCGGGGGGGGGGGGAGGTAAGCACGCAGCATTTTGATTGTATTTTATTTATTTATTTTCCACACATGGGCTGCATCACCCTCTTCAGTCAGAGGCTGTTGTTCTCTGAGGGGTCCAGCATGTCTTGTGGATTTTATTTTGAACAAGGGTAATATAATTATATGAATAATAATAGTATTAGCCCATCTGGAACATGCACAATGAACCGATATTCCAACTTTTTTTCAAGTAAAGTTCATATAAATCAAAGAGAAGGTCGAGTTCTGGGAAAGGTGAAAATAATTTGTGAGCTTTCTCATTCTCTTAATAATAATAATGGTGGCTTCTTGTATAGCGCCCATGTCCGTCACGTTGTGACGCTCCTGGCGCTTCATTATTACCCCGGTCATAGCTTAGCAGCTAAATATGTAGCGCTCTAGCATATCGGGTACCCATTTACACCTGGGTGGAGAGTGGCAAATGTGGATTAATGTCTTGCCAAAGGACGTTAGTGCCGGGCTGGGATTCGAACCCTCAACCTTTTGATTAAGAGTCAAGTGAATGAACCACTATACCACGACACCTCCACGACCACGACACCTCTTCAGGTCAGTTCGAAAGGTTATCTTAAAAGAATGTCACCTGAAAAGGATTGCTCTTCAATGTCCTCATATTTATTCAAAATATGACAATATATAAAATTTTCGGGTCGAACTTTCATGCCATATGCATGTGCAGTCCCATATACACATTTCTGTGTGCAGTACAACCATCAGCAAGACTGAGTCAATTTCATCTCATTTTGGTGATTTCAAGAACGTACAGCAATTTTGATGTACTATATAATCAACCTTTCCAAATTGATTCCAAACAGTTTCTTTCCTAATGTAATCACATGGCCAGAACTCATCTTTATTATTCCAGAAATTAGAAAAGTGTTCCCAAGATTTGAGCAGAATTTAGAAGTTTTAAGATACATATATCGGAAACTGTGAGATTTTGACTACTCCTCATTTTTTAAATGTGATAATCTATTAAAAAAAAACCTTGAGATTTGATGAAAGAGTATTCATTTTCAGAAATATATTTTCGAGAAAACATTTTCTTTAATAGAGAAAATGGAAATTTAAGAAATCTTCTGGACAAACAACTTGGGAGTAGCTCGCAAAGGAAATCACAAATTGGCCAATCTGTGCAGTGATTTTGAAAACGTCAATCAATCCATGACTTGTCTTTTGTGACTATTCACCTAATTTCAAACATTTATAGACCTGTTTCTCTCATTTTGTTGGGTTTTAATTAAAATCATCTTGGTATTAGGTTTGATGTCCCCTTTAAGAGATAGTTCAATTTAATAAGGGTAAATATGCAGAGTTATTCCCAAATTGGCTATGAAGTTAATCCTTAACTGTTGCCCTCTGGTGGCAATACATTAAAATCGCTAATCGGTTGCTGTGAGTAACGATGAGGCTTCCATCACGTTTAAATGATTTTTTTTTCTTCAGATTTAACAAATTGTTAATTTATACCACACCTACTTTTGTCTACAACGATCGGTGGGGTGCTTTACCTTTTACCTTTTGTTCTTGTCATTAACTCCTCTAATTGATTTAGCACAAACCATTCCTAACTTTGTGAACGTCGCTTGTATACATAAGAATGATAATTGAAGTTAAGTTCTGCGACGCAGTCCTCCAGATCATTACAAAAGAAACTAATATTTTTTTCCACTCAAGGTAGGTCTAAACTTTCTCGTTTTTTTATTGACACTTTTCCCTCTTTCACATTTTTTCGCGTTTGCTTCTAAGGGTTCAGGTGAAAATGTCACCGCACAATAAACTAGAATGTGACGTGCATAAACTCTTTGATCCATAAACCAACAGATTTGTTGACTGCAAGACTGAGGGAAGTGGAAATGACCCTTTTTGGTAGGGGGGGGGGGGTGGGAAGTGCCCGTTAAAGATAATAAAAAGACCGCTCAAGGGAGATAAGAAAAGTGGTCTTTGTGAGCACTATATGTACACTGTTTTTTGTTTGGTAGTTTCAGTTGGTTTCAGTTTCTAAATTTTGCGAGCGAGCGAAGCAAGAGAGCTAAAACTTTGACACTTTGCTAGTGAAATATACCATTGATTTTTCTGAAGTCAAAATATAATGGATGAGATATAGAAACTTCGAATAGATAACACTGATGCCAGAATTCAGTATAAGGTGTCAATATATATCATATCGGATGGCGGTTGCTCGAATATCATACTCCTATGTGTACAACAACAAATATCTATACATTACATGCATTGAATTACATTGCGAAATATGTTGATCATCGTGGTAGTACAATAAGAGTATGAGTTGATCTGTTGTCGATAAGAATGATAATTGAAGTTAAGTTCTGCGACGCAGTCCTCCAGATCATTACAAAAGAAACTAATATTTTTTTCCACTCAAGGTAGGTCTAAACTTTCTCGTTTTTTTATTGACACTTTTCCCTCTTTCACCTCTTTTCGCGTTTGCTTCTAAGGGTTCCATCGTGTGACAACAGATCAACTCATACTCTTATTGAATTACATTCTTTAACATACTGGAGAAAGCAACTTATTCTGCAATCATTTGGGTTGAAAAAGGGGAAGGGGTGGAGCGGGGGGGGGGGGGGGGGGAGGGGCACAGACCCTAACAATAAAAATGAATATACTTTGTCTTTTCTTCTACCAAGATTGACAGTGTTGTCCTGCATGGCTTGCCTTGCGAGCAGCTCTCCAAACTGCAAAATCGATATTTAACATAAAATTAGAGTAACAATACCTCTAGTGAGTAAAATTGCCAATTTGAAAAAACCTAAATGAAGGTGTTATGTATCGATCCATTCGATAAATATCTTGGTGGCAAATATCTGTTGGTAAAAATTCTTAACTAAACGGGTTCCTTGAATGGGGAGTGGGGTGGGGAGCAGGTACCCCACCTCCTCTGCCCCCTCCGGCTGCTGACGACTCCATCATTGACACTAACTCGGGCAATTATTTCTAAAAACATCCTGACGAGACCGTGCATGCCCGTGAGGCTCCGCGCTAACTACAAATGACACAAAATGTCTCCTTCAAATACTATCGCTTCCATTTAAATTCGTTGACCCATTTTTCAGCACAGGCACTACCTATTTGTATCTGATGTGTGCATGTATACATGTCCATGTTAACAACATACATTGCTATACCATTGCACGATACATGTTCGCATGCACGATTCTGTTCAGGTGATTATTAGTAAGCATAGATTTGACAGATCATACATTACTGTCTACAAATGATTTGCCCCAAATAATATGATCTGGAAATACAACGCGACGTTCGCCGGTAATTCGACTTGGATCTCTGCTGGGTCTAGCAATTCAGTTTTCCTTTATCGGATTTTTTTTTTGTTCTTTGTTCGCGTTGATTCGCAAGATACGTCTCGAGATAGAGTTATATCGTTGTCCTCATTTAATTCTCTATTCGTGATATGCAAACCGGTCGCATCTTTGGTAACTAAGATATCTGGGGTAATCACTTATCATCCATGGGTCATTGGAACACGGGAGAAAGATACGATCCATGTAGGGATGAAAAGGTGTGAAGACAAGTGAGATTACAGAAAAAAATGAGAAAGTTGGGATACTGGGAAGGAAGAGAGAGGTATAAAGTGTGTATGCGTATGGGGGTTTTTTTTCGGGGGGGGGGAGAGATGAGGAGAGGGAGAGCAAGAGAGAAGAAGAGAGAAGCAGATCGAACGAGGCACAACTGGACAAGAGTATTCTGTATCAAAGCTCCCCCTCTCTCAAAGATTGATGAAGAGAAATCTGATATACGCTTCGTTGCCCATTTAACCAAAATAGCGACCAGGGAATCCGGGCGCGCAAATCAGGTGTAAAACTACATCGAGATCGTCTGTCAAATAGAAGAGGCAAGCTGCCGAATAGGTCAGGGAAAGGAGAGAAAGGTGGACAAAGTGAGAGAGAGAGAGAGAGAGAGAGAGGGAGAGAGAGAGAGAGAGAGAGAGAGAGATATATAGAAGAGAGAGAGAGAGAGAGAGAGAGAGAGGGAAGAGAAATAGAGAGAGAGAGAGAGATGTAGAATAAGACAGTAACGAAAAAAAATTACATTGTCTCCGGCAATTAGATAAGTTGTCCATTATAAGTCCCTATTTTATATAATGTTCTTCAACTTGCACAAAAATAAAGAAATAATAATAACAATATCCA
The DNA here is from genome assembly GCA_025617745.1 of Heliocidaris erythrogramma. Classification (NCBI taxonomy): domain Eukaryota; kingdom Metazoa; phylum Echinodermata; class Echinoidea; order Camarodonta; family Echinometridae; genus Heliocidaris; species Heliocidaris erythrogramma. Next base: position 30,482,349 of record CM046859.1, read on the forward strand.
CGATGTCAAGTCTAATTGTGTGTAATGGTTCTCAGGTTTCAGCTATTATTAACTCTCATGTACATTAATCCATCAGTACCGGTGTTGTATAGGCCTATGCATAAAATATACATTTTATCAATATATTAGAATTCATTAAAAAAGTAGACGTATACATCTTGAAAACGCGTTTCATCTCTTTCGGGCTTGTAATGCAGCTCAGCTTTTCTGGGTTTTCTCCTCCCATTTAGCATTCATTACTTATGCATGACAGAATATTTCAGTAGGCCATGAATGTCTTTCAATTTCAATTCAAATTCCGACTAATTACCTATGAATCCCCATACCGAGCATTCATGCATACGAACGATGCTATATTGCCATCATTAGCGTAGCCCAAAGGGGGAAATGGGGCAATGCCCTCAATTTGGATACTTTAGTAGGACGAGATATTAGCGGCATATATTCGATTTGGCTACCCAGTCGATGTGGAAAAGCTTTAATCCCCATGCATAATAGATGATGTTATGACTATTCGATATGCAAATTAATTGTTTTGAATACTGATACTTTGGCTGATGACGTCAAATATCGGGATGCAGCAAATAAAAGTCTACGATTTGAAGGCGATTAAACGCTTGATATCAATGTTTGTCATGATTTATGTTGTTGGATGTAGAACTAAACAATAAACATTCTACAATCACCCAAACCCAGCAACAGATATACTACTTCCATCGGCAGTAAAATCGTCACATTTGGTTCGCCTGCCCACACCTCCATCTCTCCTCACCCCTCAAGCATCTAAATGCTGGCTACGCTGTAATGATTTCCATCACGGCCAACACGTATTTTGCATCCAGTGGATGCGAGTACCCCATCCACCAGGCCCGATGGGAGAGCCTCTCTTCGAGCCATCTTTTATCTCCCCATTTATCATCATCATCACGCTTGTGTAACTCCTTCAACTAGTGAGATGGTCCCGAGTGTGTGGCTTCAGGAGACAGCCATTCGTTCTCTCTCTGCTTTCTTGCCAAGACATAGCCTCTTGAACAGTGGCAAAGCTATGGGGGCAGGGGAGCACGTGCCCCTAACAAATGGCGGGAAAAAATAAGAAAAGAAAAAAGAAGAAGAGAAAAGGGGGGGGGGGGGAGGGGATGATGAAAAAAGAAGACGATAAAATCGTCTACCGCAGCCTCCTCAATCGATGACCTTGTTAATTCACTTTTCATTCCTCGAGTAAATCCTGAGCACCCCCTCCCCAAATGACGCCACTTCCCACTCCGTGGCTGGTCCCTCACTACGCCCATGCTCTTAAAAACCGCCATCCTTAGTATTTCTCATGGTTGTGAGCCTTTGTGGGTTATTTTATTTGCCTTGTTGAGGACGAACTAGGCTGCCCATTACTCAATCGTGGGTAATAAAAAACAAGCTAAGCAGGAGTTATAGGATTTTACGAGAGGGGTGCCCCCCTCCACTTCAAGACCCATCAAATTATGCGGCGCCTTTTTGTTAATACATCCTTGCCTTTTTCCAAAGTGTACGACTAGGCCTGAGAGTATTTAATGTGTTTCATTATGCCGTGCGCCAAAATCACGAAAATATTGAGTGAAGTGAATGGAGTATTTGGAATGATTTTGTTTTACTTTTGCATTTTAGCAGAAGTCCAACATTCGAGTAGAATTTAAAAAGAACAAAACAAAAACAGCCAAAAACCCCCCAAACAACAACAACCAAAAATAAACAAAAAAAAAAAAAACCCCAGAAAGGATTACAACATTATAGAACACCTCAATTGGTCCTGTGTTTTTCGAACAGATATGATACGACAAGAGTCATTTCAGCCACTTTTCATGCAAGAGGGATTTCATGTGTAAGATAAAGAGAGCGCGGGATTGTAAAAAAAGAAAAAAAAAGAAAGAGAGATGGAAAAAAAAATGGGTAGGAAGATAGAGAGGCTGAGAGAAGAAAAGAAAAACACAACACACACATACACACGCACTCTCTCTCTCTCTGTCATATGACGGTCACTTTTTTTTAAACATCAAATATTAAGCATGACCGCAAAACGTCAAAAACTACTGTCCCAAACTTGACGCTCTCGGGTTTGCATAAGCGAGTGCAAATTATCAAATTCAGTTTTACACATTTCGTCTTTATATTCCGCAGATCAGATTTCCCACTCTATTACTGACGACACATCTTCAAGATTTTCATTGAATTCAGTAGCCTTGTGATAACACCATCACGAATGAAGACCATCGCAGTAAAGTCCTCCAAAGTCAGGTCAATTATGATTCATATTTTTCTCATAAACCAAGTTAATCTTCATTTTTATGTATTTTCGAAATAACTATGGTACGTTTTTATTGAATCTATATGTTTTCTCACATATGAATCTGAAAGGGAATTGGTGACCAAAATAGGAAAGAAACTCCTTTTCAAAGAACACCAAAATTGTACGATTATTGTGATTGTGTGTTTGTTAATCTCATAATATGCGGCTCTATTCAAGTACACCATAAGATACAGAAGATTATCGAATTATCTTTGAATTATAATGAAAGAATCATTACACGTATTCAGAAATAGTATTTTACTACGGGAAATGAAGAGGAAAATAACGTAATTCACCCGAAACTGGCAGAGAACGATTTATTTCAGCTCGTGCCAAACAGGAGAGGATATTTTATAAGTTTTGTGACAGCGAGTCTTGGTGAGCCTTTAATTCGGTTCCGCTGGATGAAATTGCACGGTTGTTGAAGAGCGAAGTAGCCCCGGCCTGTTGTGCTTGCCAGAGGGGATGAATTACATAGCAATCATTGATTTATTGTTCCCGTTAGGGGGGCATGAAGGCAGTCACCCCCGGATGTACCCAGCTTCCTCCATCCCACAAATATTTGCTCTGACCCAGATCATAATTTACTTAGAAATACGCGAGTAGTTTTGACTCGGATTTAACAGATCTGCCGATGTAGGCTTCGTTTTTATGGTGAAAAGCAGCGCCACCAAGTGCATATTTGAATGTAGTGTTATAGCCTGGCAAACGATGTATACAGTCGCATTACGGCATCATTGATACTTGTTACAGATACTATGTTATTTCTGAAACACGTTAAAGGTTCTCGTGAGAAAAAAATACAGTTCCTAGATAATCCAATAAAATGTAAGTCATGTAAGTGGATGTCTTAGATATAAAAAAATATTCAACATCTGCTTACAAGTCTGAGATAATATGTTTAAAAGCTGAGTAGTATTAAGTGAATAATCATTGGTAAATCATGCACGGGCAGAGAAAACGCAGCCCCACATTCAGGCATGTGCATGTCTTTTTTCACACTATATTTAGTTGATGGTTTAAACTCTTTTTTAAAAGAGAGCCAGTGAGGTTTACCAGTACACAAAATAAATTTGTTCCCCCCTCTTTTCATTTTTTCGATCGCAAAAGCACCTTTAAAAAATGCAGTGTGTAATACAGCACAGGAATGAAGGAATGCATATCTCTGGCACCTGATGAGTTAAAGTCGAAGACGTACTCTTTCTCCAAGCAGAGACTGCATACCATTCAGTTCAATGAATCACTCTTGTGTCTGAAGAGTCCTCGTATGGCCTAGCATAATTTAAGTCTCTCTATTTTATTTGCCTTTAAAGAGAAAGTTCAAGATCATAATATGAATGAATGCCTGCATGTGCTCTTCAACACCTTAGCGATTGATTGCTAGTTTGCGATTGATAACAATGTGCAAGTAATCGCAAAATATGAACCGTACGACCAATTGCTAAGCTTTTTGTTACGAGGTCCAGGGCTGCTAAGACTTGTTCCAGTATCACACTCACTCCAGGGTAAGAAGTCACCAAGAAAGCTTTAGAAAGAACCTTTCACAACCCGTAATCAACCTAACCTATGAAATGATTTCCCATCAGCAGTCCGCAACAGCAACAGCTTAAATGTATTTACGTCAAACTTAGAAAAGGCATGGATTAGCAGAATTTCCATAACTTTGTCCGTGATGTCATCTTTATTTGTACCAACTATGTCCGCCCTATTAAAGAATGCAACAACATTAACATGAACCTCCACAAATCTCACACAACGAGAATTTGTAGGCAAATACGTTTGTTATACTTATACCCCAACATAAAATTTAAAGTCTAGCACCGCCATAACTGCAAAAATAAACGGTGACCTTGCATGGGCATTCTGTCTTTTTCTATGTTGAATAAATACAATTGTAGTAATGTTCCATGGAGCAGAAGTCTCTTTCCCAAATATCAATTTTCCTGGGTGGGGGGGGGGGGGGGGGGGGGGAACACAATATTCAGAAAAGATGGCTCCTGTATCAAACATATGGGAATAACATAATTCAGTAGTCAATGGGCTAAGAAATGTTATAAGACGGGTTCAAGAATGTAGCCATCCTGATTGGTCAAATAACACCACGTGACCGTGCAAAAAAAGTATACTAACGCACGGCTGAGCTGCGCGTACGCGTACCTCTGGTGCGTGCAAACTTAAAACGCAATGAAATCGCGTAGTTTGTCATTTTAGCGCAGGGATTACATGGGCGCACTGAAACGCACATGACTTTTGTTGGCTGCGCTTATGTGATGTCATCCAGGAAAGCAAATGGCAGCCTCCATGACTGTGCGACTCTTGGCGTTTCTATGAGGTTCGTAACCATTTTTATAGACTTCATAATAATATTTCCTACCCGTTTTATAAAGCTATTAATACATGGTTGTGAGTTCGTGCGTTAGTGCGTTCAGGCAACACGCAGGTTTTTATCGTGGTGTCCAACACACTCGGCTTGCGCCTCGTGCGTACAGTACACCACGATAAAAACCTTTGTGTTGCCAGATCGCACCAACGCACTCCCAACCATGTATTAATAGTATATTAACATCGCTGTCACTTTCTAGTGCCCTACATGACCCCAATAAAACGCGCAGTAGTAAATGTTATGTGCTATAATTCCTTTACGTCTACCATATATTTTCACAGATCTACCGGAGATATGAACCTATCACCATATCAACAAATAATTTACAGTCATGATAAATTATTTCTCTTCTCATCCAATAATCACGGTTCCGTCAATGGCATTATAGTTATTACCACTTTGCCTACTCTTCCTTTGAGGGACAAATATCTAACAACCTTCCTGTTAATGATATCACGTGAAAAAATAAAGAATTCTAGTGAATTTTCATTATTTGTTCTTATTTTGATCATGTAATGTATGAATGCAAAGTTATTTTTTTTCTTTTTTCCTGACCGTTTACGCATGGATCTGTTACTTTTATTATGCTGTCATTCTGATAAAAATCCCTCTGGATAAAGTTTCTGAGCACTTAACTAATAAAATGCTCATCGTAAAATTGAACATAAGGCCTATACTATGTTGTCGAAGAGCCTAGTTATTCTGGGTTTTCAACTGCAGCATTTCTTTACGTTACAAAGCTGAACTATGACGAATCAAATATTTTTCTCCTTCTTTTCCCGGACCAATTTGATGTGAAATATCTTCAAGATCGCACAAAGGGAGGCGGATCCACCTTCTTTATAATACAGGGTTCTGCGCCCCTGACCCACCCAAATTTCCAAGTGCACTCGTATGCATATGGTATAAAAAATGAAGAGGGACTCTAGAAAATATTACACTTTCATTACATGGAAGTAGCGACCTTCAAAATAAAATGAAATAGAGGGGGCATGTCTCTCCTGTGCCCCGCCGCCTGGATACGCCAATTGCAAAGATTCATCGTCTTCCGGCCGCCAATATCCGGCTGCCTTTTTCTTTTCATCTCCCTATGGTATGAGTGATGCGACAAATAGTAAATCTCCGGGTGGCAATATTTTAGAATGTTTCCCGCCAAATTGGAGGTCTTTTTTCGCTGAATCCCTTAATATCCTGCCCTGTCACGCTAATTTCTTGTCCGAACTCCCGCGGGACCCATGCTGAATTGCGGATACTGTCTTGTTCCCCATTTGGCACCTGAGGACGTGCTCTTGGGTACCCACGAACCCGCATGCTCCCCGTTCTATTTCCAAATGGATTCGAAGAACAGATACAATTCTTTATTTTCTCGGTTTCTTTTTGGCTGCGGAGGGCAGGGGGGGGGGGGGGGGGGGGGGGGGGGGTGAGGGGGATTGGGTTGACTTCATGCTTGAATCAGTAGTCATCAACAGTTCATCGTTGCTGTTAGGATTTGCAAGATGGTTTAGAAGATTACAAATAGATTCATCAAAATGGCGGCTTTTCTCGCCAGCAGCCTGATATGAATTCATTTTAGAATTTATTACGATGAGGAAATAAAGAATATTTCTTTTCCTTTATTGTTACTCATATTTATAGCCTATGTAAAATATTGTACGCCTGTGTAAAATCAATGGCATACTATCTTGCATATACCATTAAGTCATGAAATGTACCATACGGCAGAAATGGCAACCTATATATTTTTTATGGTTTATTTCAACTTGAAAATGAGCTTGGAATTTAAACCAAGTCGGCTTGTATCCCCACAACACGTCCCATTCATCAATGTTAAACTATAACGATTCTACAGCTCGTGGATGTTTAATACTTATATCACGCAAAGGTATAAATGACGTGATTCATTTGGGTAATATTCTCATTTGTACTATATATTCATATCCAGTTGTCATGGTTAAGCTTAATACTGGCCTTTTCCCTCCTTGTTTCTTGATGACGCAACCTAAGCCAAGTTAAGACCAAGAAGGATTCGTACCTGGGATAGAATTCTTGCTCTAAGGTAATCCTGAACCAGATTGATGGATCGGTAAAACGAGAAGCAGATTGATGACGCCCTGCGATGGTAGAAGTTGAACACAAACCAAAAAGAAAAAAAAGATGATTCTAAGAGCATGATAGCTGCCGGGCGTCTCTAGACCATTTTCTATTGAAGGGGGGGGGGGTGGGGGTGGCAGTTGGGTTAAAAAAACCCCACACTTTTAAAAAAGTGCGATAAGGGAATAATTATGCATATTTTAACAGAAATCTAATCCAAAAACCGTAAAATAAATACATTCATTTTCAAAGATACAGGCAGAAGTTCTGAGAAATTTGGAACCCAGCCAAAAAGAAGGGGGGGGGGGGGGGCTTAGATTTTGGTAGTTTGCCAACAAGGATCGACAAGAAGAAATACACATCTGCCGGAATTCTTCAGACCAACACGATAAGAACTGCTTTCGAAAAATAAACTCAAGGGCAATTTCAAAGGCCTATTGTACTGCCCATAGAAATCAGGTTCGGATAATGTAATACACCATTGTAATGTTTGCACATTTCTAAAGGTGATAGACAGGGCTATTGAAATTGTCTTGAGTTTATATTTCGAAAGTAGTTTTTATCGTGTTCCGGATTAGTCGACATTTTCTTCTTCAAATAAAGGGGAGGGTTCCAACACCCCCAAATCCCTGTCGAGCTACGTTCCTTAATTCCCATTATGTTCGTCGATGAAATGGTTATCATGACGCATACAAATTATGTTTAATGATCAGCACATCGTACCCTCTTGATCTTTTGAACCTATACCACGACAAACATGAAAAATGTTTTTTTTTTTTTTCAGTTAAATGTCTCATGTTATTCGAGTCCAATAGCGTAGATGGATGTTCCTGTTAGGCTTAACATCGATCTTACTAAAAGAGCAAGTCGAAACTTGCTCTGAAATAATGTAATTTCAGGCATAAACAAGGTATCATTGTAGTTTCGTGCATTCATAATGTATGCTTGTAGTGTGTCTCATGGGCGTCATTTAATCATTGCCTGCGTTAATCAAACCTGTGATGTCGAGTAGCCAATACACCAATAATTCAAATCATTATTTGCGCTGTTCATTTTGCTTCAATTGTAGAACGATATTGTATTTATTTATTTATTTGCATTTTTACTTACACAGGGTAACGTTGTCAGTTTCAGAACTGCTTTCCACAACAGTCCTTTCAGCCTTCACTATGTACATATTTTTAAAGATTGAAATAACAGAACAAAGAATAAAATCCATTGTAGAAATTAGTACAAAGTGATCAATCAATTCACAAATACATAATACAACATACAAACTTGAAGACAAACTGAAAATAATTAGATGAAAAAAAATATGCGCACAATAAAACCACTCTCAAATGGCGTGCCAAAGACCGCGTCAATCACTGACGCAGCCATACGTCAGGGAAATTACGCCTCCCTGCAAAACAGGTATTTAGGTATCCACTTGTTACGGTTTTAGGCTCAAAATCTACAACAAGCTATGTGACGGTAGATTGAAATATCAATTTCATTGTCGCCTTGAGCATCTACTCACTTGAGACAATGAGAAGGGGGGGGGGGGGGGGTGTGGTGCTTGCAGCTGAAGCTTTAAATTATCGTCATTTTAGGATAACAAAGACCTCATAAGTTATTAGGGAAAAAGCCATCAGCCAGTGAGGTTATGTAACTGTATTTATTACCATTTCATCTTGTATATTTTAATGACGATAGCAATTTCACGATAATAGTGACTAAATTTTTACTCGCTCACTTCGCTCGCAAAAGTAGGGACTGGAAAGCAACGACAGCCCCCCCCCCCCCGCCCTCCCGGGATAAGATTGTAACTGTACGACTATGAGGGCACCGGTGCATTTACACATCTTAATATTATTGATATCGTTATCATTACTCTGTGAATTTGTGATCAGATTCATAAATCTGAACACATTTAATTTAAATTTAATCCTCCATGGCAGCCATAAACATCACTTCCAAGGACAGAATATATATCAAAAATATGCGAAAACAGCTTAATTGACAACACTGCGGGCTATGACGTTTAAATAGCAAACGAAAAATGCCTTTTGATGTATTAAAATAAGCGGAGCAGTGACAATGCCTTTAAGATGATGGGGTAAAAAGCAAAGATGTGTCTTGAAATCAGAACGGTTGTGTGACTGGAGGGGAAATCGTCGACATGGACAGGCCATGAATTGCTAATGAAGGGCAGGCAGTGGCCAGTACGCCAGGTGAAGAGGGATGTCAAAACGATAATTTAATCCCAACTTAAAGGTGCTATTCATAACATTCTCATGAAAACATATGCCTTTGAAATGCGCATGCGTTAATCGTAACAATGCTTGAAACTGTCCCTTGTTTTTTTATTGTTTGTTGAAAAAACCAAAAAATAATACATATACCCACATGAAGAAAAGATAATGTTTTGTTTTTCATGGTTATGATAATGTCTTGCATATAAAATGAAATGATATTTGGTTATGGCCCAACGATAAGAAAGTTTAGATAAGAGTCAATTAGCCTTTCCCCTTTAAGGAGTGACAATTTTTGTATTATGTTCCAAGAGCGGTGAACCCGTGAACCTTTTCTATACAATCATGTACATGTATAAGTTGAATCACTTTGCTCCAAGCTTCTGTTACTTTTTATTCCAAGAGAAAGTTTTCCAACCTGACTCTAAGCAGATATTAAATGCTACAAGAAAATTTCTTCAGTTACACAATTATTCTACCATTTTATCGCCATCAAGCTAAGAGGTGGCATAGTATATACTATTATATCACCAAGAGCACTCAGTATAAGGATGCTGTTGGATTGGGGGTATATCAACAGATCAAATAGAACTATCTGAATTTGGAGACATTTCCAGCATCAAAACGCTTGAAGTTATTTCTCAATATGATTGCAGGGCCATCCAGAAGAACAGTATTACAATACTGATCAGGATATCATGGGTAACATTAAACTATATTGATAATATTTAATTTTCTCTAAATTACTTCTCCTTAACAAGTAAGGCACGCATGCCAACGTGGGGCGAATGCAGAATGCAGAGGAGGAGGCGGGGGTGGGGGGGGGGGAGTGTGAGTGTTGGAGCAGATTTGCTGATTTTCAAATTTGTCGACAAAGTCTTTCGAACGAGAAAAAATGATAGAAAAGTGTCATCGACGCTTGGAGAACAAGGAAAGACAAGAATACGTCTGCCGACAGTTGAAGTGCGGGGGGGGGGGGGGGGGGGAGGGTCACGTCTAGCGACGCCCCTGCACGCCCAAAATCGAAGGCAGCAATGAGAGGAAAGAAGACGCAGCGGTGTAAGACTCAATTTCGAAATGCCGGGGCGGATCAAGTATCGTTGGAAGCGACTATTAGACCTCTCGGGCAGCCGGAAGACCGGACTAGGATTTCGTTTGATGAGAAGAGAACCGGTGGGATGGGGAGGTCTCAAAGCGTCATCAACACTCGGCAGCATCCTCCTACAGACACACTTGCAGAAGAAGGAAACTATGTAGAGGTAGATGGAAACAGTCAGGGGTGTGACGACCCCTTCCCCCATCCCCATACACAGAACATCATCGAAGGGGGGGGGGGCATTTATAAAGCTTTTAATTTTTTTAGTGGGAGGCTGAAGTTTGATTTAAAATTATTGATAAAATTTGTTAATTTGTTCGACACTTATCCGGCATGGGTGGCGAAAGATTTTTTTGGTAGGCCTGGGCAAACATCTCCAAAAATATTTGACAAAGAAATTCTGTTATTTTTCAAGTGCATGGTTACAATGAACAGTTGTGAACATTTGCAGCAAGTCAACCTCTAAACCTCGAAACCACTATGAAATTTATAGACAATTGAAGCACATTTGTTTGCCAACAAGATTATACTGTTTAAACCAGGGACGGCGCCGAACTATATTATACTTTGCAAGGGCCACAGGACTCAAATCATCAGCATTGAATATCCTATATTTCGGATATATACTATATGAAGGTAGAGATGAAATATTAACAAAACCTATAGTAATACCAAGACTAGCCATGCATATTCATTAGTATTGCCAAATGAGATTTTACTGCTGCTATAATTATAAACTGAATAACTACATTGAATGCGCCGACCCTAGTGGTAGTAAACTACTTGGGGAAGTCTAAGAACATAAAATCTTCAAACAATACAAATAAACAAACAAACAAAATACAAAATAAACACAAAAAGCAACATGGAACTAAAGAGCCTCATTGGGTTAACTTGTCTCCTGTTGTTAATTTCTCTAGTGGAAGGCAATCCTATTAAAGTGAAATTCAACCACAGATTTTGGACGTTTTTATGCCGCGAGAGGGCACTGTGTTCTTTAACTGGGTGCCGTAGCCTCGCTGGGCGCGAACTTCGGGCAGACTGGTCACCGCCCAACATGCGAGATTCGATCGGCTTCGTGCAGTCCGAAGTGTAATGACAGTAGACCGACGGTCGCGTCCAACGCACAAACTTTTGTGTACGAGTGATGTGGGGCTTACGCAATTCTGAATTTCCCCACGTGTTCCTTTAAATTAAACTTGTTTACCATCTCGTTTTCTCCCTTTCTCTTTTTCTGTTACTCTCTTTCTCTGTCTGTCACACTCCTTATCCCACCCTTATCTCTCTCTCTCTCTCTCTCCCTCCTTCTCTTCCCATTTCTAATGCTCTCTCTCTCTCTCTTTCTCTCCCATCTCATTCTCCCCTCTCGTATGCGCGCCTTCAGTATCGGGCACGGGGCGACTCTGTAATCGTTCTGTTTATCCGTGTTATTTTATCGATCACAGTCACTATTTCCGTCACTGGGTGAAGTCAGAGCACTGTCGTAAAAAGTGAGAAAGTAATATCAAAGATAAGGGAAAGAGAGAGAGAGAGCGGACGATATATGGAGAGAGCAGAGACAGGAACAGGCAGATATAAAAAAGACGTGAGAGAGAAAAAGAGATAGGGGCAGTGGCGCAAATCCATTTTGATTTTGATTTTACTGTCCGAAATGTCTGACATTTTCTGACAACCAAAAAAAAAAAAAAAAAAAAAATGGTATCACATTTTTTGGGGTCCCGCCTCCCTCTATGGATGAACTTCATTTGCATTTTGTCACGTGATCTTTAGAATGATGAATCGATCTAGTATCGATTTCTCCCTTCATTTTCATCTTTCGACTGAGTGAGATTTTATTGTTTATCCGTGTTATTTTATCGATCACAGTCACTATTTCCGTCACTGGGTGAAGTCAGAGCACTGTCGTAAAAAGTGAGAAAGTAACATCAAAGATAAGGGAAAGAGAGAGAGAGAGCGGACGATATATGGAGAGAGCAGAGACAGGAACAGGCAGATATAAAAAAGACGTGAGAGAGAAAAAGAGATAGGGGCAGTGGCGCAAATCCATTTTGATTTTGATTTTACTGTCCGAAATGTCTGACATTTTCTGACAACCAAAAAAAAAAAAAAAAAAAAAATGGTATCACATTTTTTGGGGTCCCGCCTCCCTCTATGGATGAACTTCATTTGCATTTTGTCACGTGATCTTTAGAATGATGAATCGATCTAGTATCGATTTCTCCCTTCATTTTCATCTTTCGACTGAGTGAGATTTTATTGTTTATCCGTGTTATTTTATCGATCACAGTCACTATTTCCGTCACTGGGTGAAGTCAGAGCACTGTCGTAAAAAGTGAGAAAGTAACATCAAAGATAAGGGAAAGAGAGAGAGAGAGCGGACGATATATGGAGAGAGCAGAGACAGGAACAGGCAGATATAAAAAAGACGTGAGAGAGATAAAGAGATAGGGGCAGTGGCGCAAATCCATTTTGATTTTGATTTTACTGTCCGAAATGTCTGACATTTTCTGACAACCAAAAAAAAAAATTTTAAAAAATGGTATCACATTTTTTGGGGTCTAGTCTTCCTCCAAAATTCTCTCACAAGTAAAAAAAAAAGAAAAAAAAAAAAGGTTCTTCATAAAGGTAGGGGGGGGGGGGGGACATTGGCCTATCTTTAAAAATGTGGGGAGGTATTGGCCTATCTTTAAAAAGGTGAGGGGGACATGTCCCCATGTCCCCCTAGATTTGCACCCATGGATAGGGGAGGGAGTGCCAGAGAGATAGAAGGAGGGAGAGAGATAGAGAGCGAGAGAGAGAGAGAGAGAGAGAGAGAGGGGAAGGGAGGGAGGGAGGAAGGGAGGGGGTGAATTAAGAAAGAGAGAAAAAGAGTGTGGCACAGAACCCTTAAAAAGATGGTGAGCAGAAAAGGGGGAGGAGCTTCTACATGTTGCCTATGGATAGTGTGAAGGGAGAACAAAAAATACTAAAATGCAATTTAATACGACAGACTTTATCGGTAATAAATGACGCCCCTTTTTCACTCAATGAAATCCAATCATTATATATCAGAGTAAACTAACCAGATTGATTTTGCCATACTTTGGCAATTAGATAAGATAAGATAATTTTGGCAAACATACAAACGTATATCATGCAGTATGCATTATTATTATTATTATAAAATGATGATGATGACGATGATAATAACAATAATGATAATAATAATGGTAATAATAATACTAATAATGATAATAATAATAATAATGATAATAATAATGATAATAATATTATAATAATGAGAAGAAGAAGAAGAAGAAGAAGAATGTTAATAGTAGTAATAATAGTAATAATAATAATAATAATAATAATAAAATATTAAATTTCAAAATCCACATTATTGTTTACCGTTTAAGTACATCTGAAGTAACAATGTGTAGGAGCGAACAAAAAAGAAAAGAAAGTAGAAACGACTGTTGTTTCTATTTTCTTTCTTTTTTGTTTGCTTCTACACTCATCATTGTTGTCAAGTCCAGCTAACAAAAAATGTGTTTGATTTTTATTTCCAATCGTTTTGATAAGATTTTCACTTAAAATATTGTTTCCCTCCAATTTAATAAATGAAGGTATGCCGCTATGATGACCCCATGGAAGACCAGCAGTAACAATTATAATTGCAGCTGTAAATGGGCTACCAGCTGTATTTCTTTTTGTGTATATTTACTCTGTATGTATTTTGTCGGATTTTATGATACGGAAATAAAAATAACCAACAACAACAACTCTTTAGGGCTTACTTTATATGTGAATGTGCTTCAGAAATAGACCTGGGGTGGTATTCTGAGATTTATTTTATCTTGATTTTCATGATATAATTTTAATTGTCATAACAAAATGTACACTTATGGCGCATCATTGGTTAATGACTGCGCAAAAGTGGCTGAGTAATCAGAATTCATCTGCGCAAACACCAATGAAATGCTGCAATTCAAAATTTGTTATGACAAATAAAATCTGTTCACTAAAATCAAGATAAAATAATTCTCAGAATACCACCCCTGGGCATTGCCGGCAGGACTTGTCTTGTAAAAGTGCTTCTACATTACCCATACATATTAGCCATTTCCTTTTCCCGCCTCCCTCTATGGATGAACTTCATTTGCATTTTGTCACGTGATCTTTAGAATGATGAATCGATCTAGTATCGATTTCTCCCTTCATTTTCATCTTTCGACTGAGTGAGATTTTGCAATATGGAAACGAGCACGGAAGGTGGCAGCGAACAACGAGGCCTTTACCAATGCAAAGGGTTAGGAAAAAGGAGTAGAAAACTGAATAATTTTATTCATAGTAACAAGCAAAATCGTCAATCGATCTGGGAAGAGAAAAGAAACATGGAAATATTGCAAAGTGAAATATACATGGGGGAAATGCATGTGTACAGAGAGAAAGTATCGGAGACCTTATCATCATTGAAATCTGTCAGGTCTATTCATTTGAGTAATCAGCAAATTCAGGAATTTTCGTGCTGGGAAAAGAGAGAGAGAGAGGGAAAAGAATAATTGTACACAATGATATATAATTATAGACAAAAGGCATGTGCATAGTAAAATAACACAGAAAAATAAATATCTCAAACATGTTATAAATATAATGTATTCGGCGAATTATTTATTCCTACTTAAGTCATTGCTGAGTGAGACGAAAAGACTACAAAAAAAAATGAAAAAAGATACTTAAAAAAAAATGAGATAGGTGGAAGCGACTGAAATGGAAAGTAAATCAAAGTCGTCAAACATATATGTAGTACCCTAAACTCTAACTCTTTTCCAATTCGTTTCTTCATTCTTGTCAATTTAGGTCGTGTTTGGTTTCATAGGTCCTGTCATACGTTGTGAAAATGGGGAAAAGAGATAATCACTTATAATATTTGCATGATTAAATTCGAATAAAAAGGCAAAGGTTGACGAAACTGGCGAAAATATCCTATATGAATGGAAATACACACTTCATCCCTGGACCAAACACGATACCTTTACCTTGACCCTTACCCTAAACCTAACTAAATATCCAATCACAACCCTGGCCCTAACCCTGTTGTGTCTTTGACGAAATAAAGCGAGAAGCAATGATTGCCGTTGTGGCGTGCGCCTGTAATCCAGCTAACAGTGGAAGTTATAAACTGATTCAGCGGACCCAGGTTCGAGACTGAGTCACGTCTTTCGGATGGTGACGTTAACGGTCGGTCCCCAGACGTAAATAATCATATCTGATTGATACACGTTTGTAAAAACCCAATTACACACACACACACACACACACACACACACACACACACACACACGTTTACATGGCTTTACTTCCGAGGACAACTATTGTTCCTCTATTGTTACTCGTCCTCGGACACTCGACGGAATAAGGCATAAATTCATTGTTCGACGTTCGAGGACTATTGTCCGCCTTCCGAGGACCATTGTTGTCATGATTTTTTTTTTGTTCTCTGTCCGAAAATGTCCTCGGACATAATGCTAAACAAACGCACACACACACCCGCCGGTGCAAATGTCGGAGCACATTTTACTACACGAATGAAATACTGCATATTTGCACTAATAAGTGCACGTTAACTGTCCTTCAACAAAGTGAAGACACTTGTTGCCTAATAGGTCGGTGTAAATAGGGCCTTAGATATGCATGCAGATGCACTTGACCTTGATTCTAGCACGCCAAAGTAGCTGGAATAATCGGAGAAAGTGTCTTGTCAAATTCAAGCATCTATATCCCCTAGGAATAGTTGTACTATTTCCCCCTTGAAGTAGGCCTACAAGTCAGTGAGGTATGTCATGAGGTCAGATTTTGCTCACAGATTGATGGAAGAAGACATTCAAATTGGCGAATCGTTGGCCCGTTTGATGAAATTCACTATTCCTGGTAAAATGTACTGTTTACACTTGTGACCACGAATTGTACATAGATTTTAAAAAGAAAATCACAATATTTTACGATTCGATGTTAGGTTGAGGAAACAAACAAAAAAATGGATTTATTTGCTTAACTCTTCAGAACATGACATAACATCAATATCTAGTACAATAAAAAAAAAAGAAGATAACACAGGAACAGGGAGTGAAATATTTTATTCACGTTAAAGCTTTGTCTTAAAAGGAATGTGATGATAGACAACCCCCCCCCCCCATTAAGTGTTTGTTTTTGTTTTTGCTTTTCCTCCAAAATATACCTCGAAAAACATTGCCTTTTCGTAGTACTTTAACGCATTATGTGCTATACTGAATAATGTGGATTATGCGACGGGGCATACCCATGGAACGTATACAGTTTTTCGTCATGGATATTTCGTCTGCTGAAGGCTAGAAAGGTTTAAAAATCTGTGATAAAGACATTAAAGATATGAATAAAGGCCCATTCTCTCTCATGTAGAACTACAAACCCCTTAACAGTTTCATCATAATGTATTGATCATGGTCATCATTAAATGCATTGATAATCTACACGTATCCCCGAGATTACAATGCCTTTCAAGGTCATATACTGAAATCAAACGCCAGGAAATCAATCTTGACTTATAATTATAAAAGAACCTTCGCCCTATATTACTCCGAACCTTGTGTTAAGCTAAAACGGCATGCACGCTATCAGTTTGGAACGACCCACTCCCCCCCCCCCCCCCCCCCAGCCTGCCTTACGTACAAATCCCATAAGTGTTCCATGAAGACTTTGAACCAGGTTTTATTTTGCTAATAAACAGTGTCTTCGAATCAGAAGATGGTCGTGAATTTGATTTATTTGACACAGCTACTCTGCGACTGTGATTGAAGAGAGGGAACGTTTTGACCTTGGTGGCATGCATGCACGCCGTATTGGCTAAAAATAATCGAACTTGGTTATTCACGGTTTGTTTAACGGAGGGGCCTGCCCCGAGACGACAAGACTGGAGTGAAGCCCGAAAGTCACGGAGAATGCGGGGAAATATTTCGGCTCGGCTGCACGCATGTGTTTGTTACTCGATTGAGCAAAGCATAAAGTCAGATGTACGGTCAAATCTCCGAGGTTGAGAAGGCATGAATGGAGGAGTAGGGGGGGGCGGGGGCAGGGGACCGAAAGGTTACTTTTTTTTCTCTTTGACTTTAGCTTCTCCGCCGATGGATGTAAAGTGCGGTTCCACCCATATAGGTTATAGTCGGTTACCCCTATGCCCCGACTTTTTCTCCTGAGACCACTATCACATCGTCACGTATAATGTTTCGACAACGCTATGTTCCGCCTCCGACCCCCTACATCACCCCTTTATCGACATCCCTATGGTATCACACCCCTTTACTTCGACGTCCCTAAAGGCATGTTCCGATATCCCTATATATGTTCCGACACCCCTGTATTCAGACATTCCCACTTTGTTCAAGACATCCCTACTTTCGGAAATTCATGTGTTCCTGCACTCCTACATGTTCATACATCCATCCATATGTGTCGCTTTACCTGGCACCCCAAAGTTCAGACACCCTATATGTTCACATGCTTAGACACACCTATGTTTCGACCCTCTATTTTCAGACACTCTCAATTTTCAGACTTTCTTATACTTTACAAGCCTTCCGATCAGACATTGATGTTCCGACATGACGTTCCGACTCATGTATGCTTCGTCACCCCTCTGTTCCGACACAAGACTATACCCAGTATATGCCCAGAGAACCCTATATTCAGACACCCCTATGTTCAGACACCCATACGTTCTGATCTTCCTATTCTTCCGACACTTCTATCTTCCAACATCCCTGTGTGTCCACGCCCCAATGTTCAGACACCCTATACTGCTACGTTCCTCCTGTTTTGGCACCCCTATGTTTTGCCCTTCTTGTCGCAACTTAACCAATAACACAGACTCTCTGTGCGAGAAAATAACTCGCTAGCTCTAACAAAATACTAGTATCTCTTTCAAGATTATGTACATTGCGTCTGACCACATGGCGTTACCTTCCAGTATTGTGAACGCTGGCGTCTCTCCTCACGTTTCTTTAAACTAATACTCTTATTTTGTCAAACGTTAGTATAAATCATCAAAGATTCTCTGTCAAAAATAGTGTTTCATATTCACTAAGCTACGAAAAAAAAAATCGGACAGAAATTTAAAAGGGGAAAAAACATTCAGAGGCATATTCATTAGGAAAAGGGCCTTGGTGAGTGACATTCATTTACGCACTTACAAGAAAGATGCAAACTTTTCACGATAAAATTATGAGTATTTTTTTTTTAATTCAAAGACATAGTAATGCAGAGTATAACCACTGGTTTCATTCACTTGTTATATGATCATTTCAAACGAACAGCTGGCGCACGACATGAGTGAAAAAAAAATCAATAAGACATTACTGTTACTATTTCATTTAAGTTGCCGATTTAGCTGACGTTTTTTTTTCAATGTAGTTAACAGTTCATGTGTAAAATGATCAAACATGATACCAATTTTTTTTAGGAAGGTCACATGAAAACTTGTCTATCGAATGCCAGAGCACAAAATCGCATTGACAGCTGTAGTTTTCGTTGCCGTTGTGGTGTGATGTACTGTAGGGATTGAGTGCGATATCCTTATCTTATCATAATATAATTAGTGCACTGTATATGAACGTGGGAATATATCCTTCATGGCATGGCCGTCCAGTACTGACGATATGGCATCTTATCTCTGTTAGGAGGTTATTCTGAAAGGAACATTTGTTGCTTGTTTCTCAGAGTAAAACTCACTGTAACACGATCGAAAGATACCGTGAAAAATCAATTGTGGCACAAGGCAGACATCCTCGTCCCCTTTTCCATCTGGTTGAAGAGCTTCTTCCTTGATCAGATTCTGAGAATTTGGTTGTCTTGGAGGAAAAAAAATGTTTCCAAATCTGTATCGTTTAATATGTAAATCGTCCTATCGTATCAAACTACAGTGTATAACCGTTTCATCTATGATCTAGCATCTATCATGATCGTTGTTAAGTAGTAAAAGGATATGATGAAAATACATTGCATAAATATTAAGGTTTCCTTGACTAAAAACAATATTAAAATATTCAAAGTTAACTAGCGCAAGAAGCAACAATATGCTGCACATACATATATACATTAACGATGAAAGTATATATTATTTATTATAACTTTCCAATTTAGTTGTTCTTTCTTTTATGATATGACAATTCTACCATAAATCAATTTAGTTTTGATGAGAACGAAAATGTATAGTCAAACATCTGTAAAAATTTGATGAGAATAATTATATATATATATTTTATTAAAGGGTACATTAGGTGGACACACAGCAATGGGGTTTATTTCGTCAGAATAGGGACCCCTACATTAGGTTGCCAGTAGGTACATTATGTGATCCAGAACTAAGAAATAAAACAAAAACTGTGTACCTAATGTAGCCAGTAGTGATTTATATATGTATTTACATCATACAAACATACGTATATTATGTATATATCTTGCTGTGCCGGTGTCACATATGTGTGACTAACATAATATTTCTTTTTAATCACACATTGCACCTGCTAGAAATATGGTCAATTTATATCAATATTTAGAGCATGAATCAAGCATTCTAAATAACGAATAATTCATGAACGCTGCTAATGACATGTTTGTGAGAAAATTGCATATTTAGTACATGATCTTCTGTCTTACTTTCGTACAAAAAAGTGATAAGCGAATGAGAAAAAAAAAACCCACAAAAAAACAAACACTCACAAAAGCAACAACAGAGGATTTTTCAATAAGCTTCATATATGAGAGTATTTAAAGTTGAAATGTTTGGTATTATTAAACATCGGAGCCCCAGGGGGCACGACGCTCACCTGAGGTGGATCAATTCACATCTGGTGCATGTTCTCTCTAGCACCACCAGGAGATATGTTAGAAATTGAAACAACTAGGAGGATGTACATGAGATGATGTTAGAAATTAACATAATTCCCCCCAACCCCATGGTCTACAATGTCATGTATTATTTGAATCTCCTACATCTAAGGATGATTCCCACCAAGTGTGGTTGAATCATACAACAAATCATGCAAAGAATGTACATTTCCCCTCCTGCATATTAACCTCGCCCTCGCAGGACCCCTATGGGGCCACCCTGAGAATGTCATGAACAACATTCATTCTTCATCTATAGAGGTATCTCCATACACAATACCAAGTCTGAGCTATGCCTGGTTCTGGAGAAGAAGATGTTTGAAATTTACATAGCTTTTACAATTGGGGGCCCTCCCCCTGGGCCCCCCTGGGGGCCACATGTACCATTTTAGCAACTTTGGGTCCCCTACCCCTAAGGATGATTCCTAACAAATTTCCATCGCAATAGCTCACTCGAGCCTTAGGCTCAGGTGAGCTAAAACGGGTAATAAATTTCCTACAAATTTTGTACATAACATTTTTTTTCAACTTAAGGAAGTGCAGATGTTTGAGAAGGAAGCACTGATCGCGTTTTGGTAACATCTCAAAACAAGCAAAACTCATTGGCCAACCAATAATGAAAGGTGAAAGATATAATTCTAAAATGTTCATTGCTTGGTTTTTAGTAAAATATGAAATCTTTTTAGTTCAGGTGATGTAAAAATCGTGTGTTCAGTATCAAATCTTGACCACAGGGGTCATGTTATATTGTCCTTGGAAAAAAAATAGATTTTGATTTTTGTGTAAAATACAAAAAAAAACCTCTCAAGGGAAATCATAGTTGGCAATTTGTGTTTGATTGATAACAAGATGAAAAGTTCATTACTTTTATTACCCTTTTATCAAATTTACCTCAACCCTTCGCTTGTCAGTTTCCCCCCTTTTTTCTCAAAACCAACTGTACGCCAAAATGTACTTGTCCTCTAATAACTGGGTATATTTTATTTATTCAATTAATTCACTGTACCATTACAAAACAAAACAAATATTCTTTACGGTGGTGTGCTTTAAATGTTTGAAACAGTATTGAATATCAAAATGTATGCTACTAATTTTTCTATGGACATTTGATACTTCTTTCATACAATAGTAATTGATTTTTTTAAATACGAGATTCTGTCATTAAGATCGTTTTCTTATTTTTGCTACGTTCCTCAGTTATGCCAAGGAGGTAAAGTACCTCCATAGAAGGCTTAGTTACGTATTATTGATATTTGTTGAGAACTTGGATTATAAACTTGAAACGTGATACCTAATATTAATACTTATTGTTAATGATACAATGTTTATAATGTATATAATAATGACTTAATGTGCAAGATGATCTACTTGATAGATCTGCTTGATCTACTTGATAGACCATCTTGATAGACTATGGTGTGTAAATATTGAAATTGAGTTTAAATGTGTAGACCTTGCGCAGCTTTTCGATGTAAATATATCAATAAAGTAGTCAAATTTAACACTTTGCGAAACCAAAACAGGCAATCAGGAACTTTTTGACTGTTTCATTAATTAAATAATTTATTTATCTATTTGTCTACTTATTTGTTTATTCATTCATATGTATACCGTACTTATTTATTATTGATTCATTTATTTATTGTTCAATTATTCATCGATTTATGTCTTTACTTATTTTCCTAGAACTTTATTCCATTCTATTATTTTAGGGAGGGGGGAATTTCTGAATGGCCCCGCCTCGAGATCATTACATATATCTTGAGAACGTGTTATAAAGTTATGTTCACACCAATACTAAGGCAGTAAAATGTGACAACAAATTACTATTAGAAACCCGGTATATTGGACAATATTTCATTACATCTTAAAACCGAAAGTTCAATGGTGTTAACATTATGTTTCATGGTGTAGGTTATATGATGTAGGACCGTGTTTTATAGTAAAAAAAATGTAAGAGAGGTAATTAAGAGGTGAACATGGTGAGCCGGAGGAACAGATTGAGAAAAGAGGAGGAGGGGGGAAATCGGATTAAGTAAATATGCGATTTAAATAAATAAATAAATAAATAAATAAAAATGTAAGCATGGGTGAAATAGATGGGGAAAAAAGGACAAATGAAAGACAAATAAAAGGAAAGAAAGATGGAGGAAAATTGCAAGACAAAACCACTGATAATCTTAATAATTTAAAATAGCGACGCAGAAATGTTTTGGTGTGGAAAGCAGGAATGAGGGAAGATAGAAAAAAATATTGAGGGAACAGAGAGAGAGAGAGAGAGAGAGGAGGAAAAAAAATCGTGCTTTGTCGCTACCCTAGAAATATTAATTCATCTTGCTCGATATTTGATGCGGCAGATCTTAACAATTTACATTCGGGTATACAAACACCATGCATGCCGTGCTGTCAGCAGCACCGCGGGTTGGATTTCGACGCTTGCGTGTCTGATCGTGAAATTGTCCAATGAAAATGTTGTCGGGTTTGGGTAAAGAACCGCGCTATACCTCGTAGTTTCATGCTGCGCCTTGATGCCAAAACTGTTTGCATAATTCATCGAATTTTCAGAGATTTTGATGACAATGTGGATTGTGTGAAGTAAAGAGAAAGAAGAAGAACGAAGAAGAGTATGAATAGAGAAGAGGGTGAACTGAAAGAGAGATAGAGGGATACAGACAGATAGATAGATAGATAGATAGTAGATGGAGAGAGGTGGGTGGGTGGAGTAGGAAGAGAGAAATGTGATGGGAGAAATTAAACAGCTGAGAGACAATTAAAAACATGAAATGATTGAACATAAAATTTCGTAACAAAGAAGTAAATAATGAAATATCGGGCAGTATAAGGACATGAGATGGAGTATCGAGACACTCCACAAATGAGATCGGCTAGAAGTACACTTTAACCAAAGAAAATTCCTAATAACTTTCTTGAAGGGAAAGGAAGGAAGTTCAAAATGTTGGCGGATGTGTGTGTGTGTGGAGAGAGAGAGAGAATCGACATTGGTAGTACACGAGAAATAGAAATACTCGACACTGATTCTGGCGATTGGAAAATGATACGTACAAGGCAAAAATGAAAACCGTTTAGAGAGATAATCAGATTAAAACTAAAAGAATGAAGAAAAAAAAGACCGCAAAAAGTAAACAGGAAGAAGGGAAGCGTGGGAGAGAATGTCTGCCTTGATCGAGCACACACTCCAAACTCTTGCATCTTCGCCAATTCATCCGGCGCCATTTTTGCCCTCCTCAAGTTGCCATGGAAACGTGGGTTCAGCGACACCGGATCAAATTCTTTGACTTCTTTTGTATATATGTGCCCACCGCAGCAGCCAGATAGGTGGATTGCGCCTATAGTTAGCGGGGTCGCCGTCGTTTCCAGTGAGCGGTAAGCCACGGTTCTTGCTTAACATTCACATAACCGCGGATTTTCGAGTTAGAGAGAGAGAGAGAGAGAGAGAGATACAGTCTCCAGAGAGAACGACGGGGAAAATACAATGACATGAATGATGTTAGGTTAGAGCTTCTTTTATGTAGACGTATAAGAAGAACTAAATACATTATCATTATTATTAACGCAGAGAAAAAAAATCAAGAAGGAGAGAACTACATACAGAAGAACAGAGAAAGAAAGAAAGAAAGAAAGCAAGCACGGAACAAGGAAACAAAGACGAGAGAGAGAGAGAGAGAGAGAGAGGGAGTGAGAGATGCGCAGAAAGAGAATTAGACAAAATGAGGTGAACGTATTCCGCAAGAGGTTCATACCAAAATATGAAATAACAAAATGGAAGTCAAATCGGAGGAAGGATACGGACAGACAGATAGACCAGATCCATCAAGAGTTTGACCAACTCGGTTTCATTTGGACACATATTCTTTGTTGTTTTTATGCTTGCCCAACAAAGCAACATGCGCCATAATTGTAACCCACGGGATCCATGTCGGCCAAAAACCTGTAAATAACGATGGTTCTGAGACAGACAGACAGAGAGAAAGAGAGAGAGAGAGAGAGAGAGAGAGAGATAGAGAGAGTGTATACAGAATTAAGAAAGAGGAAAATATTTCGCGATAGGTGATCTTCTGTAGACGTAACATATTGGAAAGAAGAGGCAAAATGACAATAGGAAGACACGAACAGTAATTATAGAGACAGATACACAGAGAGAAAGAGTGAGAAAGAGAGAGAGAGAGAGATAGTGTGAGAGAAAGAAAGTGTGTGTGTGTGTGTAAAAGAGGAAATGAGACAGAGAGAGAGAGAAAGATACAGAGAGAGAGAGAGATAGAGATAGAGATAACGGTAACAGACAGAGTGAGACAAAAATATTTTGCGATAGGTTCATATCTTCTGTAGATGTAACTGTGGAACGGGACTAGTTAAAATACAAAAAAGGGAAACAGACATACATACAGCCACAGTGAGAGACAGGAGAGAGCTAGAGAAAGAGACGGAGAGAATGAGAGAGAGAGAGAGAAAAGGAAGGAGGATATACATACCGAATTATTGAGAGGGGTTACATAGTTTAGGAGAGTTTCATATCTTAGGCAAAAAAAAAAAAATTGTTGTATTGGCGTACCCCGCCCGACCCTAAAAATGTCGCCGACCCTAGGTTTTTTTTTTGGCTATCGATATCGCGTATCGTGCTGCCTTGGCGATCGCGATCGAAAAACCCGGAAGTTTTGCGGACAGAACTAGCTGCGTGTATTATGTAATATACTGTCGTAAAAAAAAAAAAAAAAATCCTGACCTACCTACCCTATTTTTCAGTGACCCGTTACGCCAATACAACATTTTTTTTTCTTTTGGTCGATTTAGATGTAAACATAAAAGCAGAAAATAGTGATATGCCACAAGAATACAAACAACATTACCTACATACAATTACCATAGTTATGATTTGATTAAAACTACCATTTATGTTGATAAGTTGTGCATGAATAATGCGTATTTCCTGAGTTTCTATTTCAGAAAATAATCCTACAGTTTTTCATGTTCAATGCCGAATATATTTGAATGTAGTAAACGAAGTAGACGTTAGGCAGACGGAATAAAGAGAGACTAATGGGGTGTTGCAAGAAAGTTGCGATTGATTGCAAGTTGCAACTGATCGGTACTGACCAATCAAAAGCATTGCTGCAAGCGCATCTTCTTGAATGGGCAGACCCTGAACCATTGAGAATGGTTGTTGTAGTTTGCTTTACAATTTGCAATTGATTGCAACTTACTTGCAACACCCCAATAGACAGGTGGGCTTCAACAAAGACACTTAATACTTCCGATAGTACACGATCGCAGAGACTTTCGAAAAATTAACGCTAACTAAACTAAAGGCGATTTCAGTAGCCATGTCCATCACGTTTTGAGATGGGCTAACATTAGAAATGGGTTTTACTGAATCCGAACTTGATTTCTATGGCATGGATAATAAGGCGTTGAAATCGCCCTTAATTTTTCGATAGTCTTTGCGATCGTGTTGTATACATTTTTCACCTCAGTAGGATTTATACTTTTATCTTTGGGTGGCGAACCAAAGCGCCTTTTTTATGACAGGAAAAGGAAAGGACACATCATGCGCGTTAATTCTGAATTAATCAAAATCTCGTACTAATATGATAACGGCTTGTCAGTTCATTCATACCATCAAATTTAGATACGATAAAGGTTTCTAAATCCTGTGTATTTGTGTAACGCACTTGATTATAATTACAATGAAATACAAAGTATCTGTTGAAAAATGCCTAGTTACGTACGATTGATTCAAATGTAACGAATTAATAATATTGAACCTCATCGGTTAAGAGTAGGCATTTTCTCCGTTCGTGACATTGGATATTAATTTTTATGGATTATAATTTTAGTAGGCTACCATGGCAACCAAATTTGATCAATGTTCAACTCATTCAGTGATGCCCTTCAGAAGGAAATATTGAATAACTCTCTTCAATTAAATACTTATTCTTTTACAGGCCTTCAAATTTTCAAACTTTGTCAAATCTTTCTCTGACGTCAAATATATTGAATATAATAAAAAAAGAGACTGATAATAATGCTAAGGCAGGTGAAGTGGTCTTGACCAATAAATTTAAATCAACTTTCATGAAGGATGTACCACAGCATACCCATTGGGGTCGATCGCAGAGAGAGAGAGAGAGAGAAAGATACCAAAGAGAAACCATTGCAATATGAATGTAATGTAGTTATATGATTATGTGCATGTGCAAGACAAATAGTTAGATAATCAACTCGAACAGAGGAATACAGCACCTTAAAATGAGGTGCGAGACAATTAAATTAATAAACAAACAAATCCGTAGAATATGACAAATGTGAGAAAACGCACGTCGTCAGTCGATAGACAGATGTGCGTTATTTAATTGTATATGATTTAATGGTGTACAGTAAGGAGCATTATAAAAGGAACAAAATGCTGCGTCAACAAAGTACAAAGTTCGCATCTTTCTTTAGAGATCTTGCTAGTCACTGTGGCGTAACAAGCCCTCAGCTTCAAGAGAGACAAAACTTATGGCTACCCATGCATAGTATAACAAGGAAACCACTTTTGGAATGACTGCTTGGAGGGTATAGCCCAAAACGATTGTTTGTGTGTGTGTGTGTGTGGGGGGGGGGGGGGTCGAAATGTCTCCCCCGCATTGCCCCTCTTTAAATACGCTAGTGTTTTTTTAAACATTCTTATGAATTCGGAGACATAGTTTTCGGATAGCAGGAGAAACAAAAAACGAAGTATTTTATGTGCGCAGGGGCGTTATGTAAATATATATTTCGTCACTTAGATACATGTATAAGAACGTTTAAACACTGAAATAAAACGACTTTTTTTTCAATTTTCTATGACTAGTGTGGGTTTCTCTTATATAGTTTTTCGTAATAATTAGCACAGGGAAATACCAAAACTTAACAAATTTCTTTTCTATAAGAAGTATAACATCAGAAAGAGCATCTGATCTCCAACAAATACATCATAATTATGTAAAGGGCTAATTGAAGGGGGAAAGGGGGGGGGGCACTCTCGAATATGATTCCCGCTTATATGACGAACCGAACACTCTTACTTTAAGAACATCCTCCCATCGTATAGGAGATGAGGTGGAGGCTAATTCATAGCCCATGAATGAACCGAAGAAAAGCATGCTATATATAAGAGAAAAGGCGCTTATTTCTTGCTCATTGTACCCCTAGAGTGTGCTTAATATGAGATTTATCACCCAGGGCAGGCATTCGCCCATCACTGAGCACCGTAGTTATGCTGATGGCTGGCAAACTCGTAAATTTCGGCGTTGATCCATTAAAAGCAAGCTCAAAGTCTGTGGATCTTGACAAGGCACTTACTTGAAAAGATGCGCTGCAGAGACTTTGATCGGCGGGTGCCAAAGACGACAGGAAGTGTACAGGTAAAACATGTAAAAGAAGGGAGAGGGGGTTTATAGGGGAAGGTGGCAGGGGGTGTGGTGTTTCATGGTTTTTATTAATTTTCTTGTTCAGGACATTTCTGTGATGAATTTGTCATTATGCCATGCGTGTGGGACAGCAGGTCTTTTTTCGAAGCATCGAAACTAATGTTACAAATAGAGGCAAGATAATTTAGTCTCTACTCAGTCAAGCATTAATGACCAAGTCCCTCGGATAGAAACTAATGGCGTTACATGTCTGGCTGGTCATCTAATATGAAAAATATTCTAGCTGTTTGATTGAATTCAGGTATTGATAATAGGATAACGAACATAAACAACAACTTGCAGCCTTCCACGAACTCAACACTTGTGCTCAGAAAGGTTATTAGCAATGTCTGTATTTTTAATAAACGGAGATATTGACAATTTTTTACCACAGCCATGACAGCGGCTCAAAAGTAATAAACTTTGGAAGATTACATCATTATCGTTATAATCTACCTAGTTGTCGTCTTCCCAGCCAAACATAAGAAATTGCATTCTCGTTATATGTTTAATTTATCAATAAAAATGGAGATATTATTTAAGAGATACTCAGTCATGTACTTTGGGGAACTTCCCAGTGCGGGACTGGTTTCCCGAAAAAGCAGTATCAACACTGTAATATGAGAGTAAATTTTATATCTTATGTCATTGATTAGCCCCCCCCCCCAAAAAAAAAAAAAAAAAAAATAAATAAAAAAAAAAAATAGAAAAAAAAATAGAAAAAAATAATAATAATAATAATAATAAAAAAAAAAATGTTTTGCCATGTATTCGTAGTGTTAGTATAATTTAATGATACATAATTTAGAGGCAAAATGCAATTTTGAATTAATAAACAGCTCTCTCTGGGCAAGTCATTGGTTTCTCAATCGGCTATCAGAGTCAGTTTGTAGGCGAATACAGAAAGCTTTCCGTAGATGTTACCGCTAGACCTACTCTTGATCCCTCCGTACACACTTGTCAAGCCTTCGTCACAATTTGCGTATTTTATAGAATGTTGATCGCACTGTGATAACACTTGCATTTTCCCTGCTCGTCCCAAAGACAAAACGATCATGGGGAGATGGAGCATTTAAGTCAGCAGTTCCCAGGTTGTGGAACAGACTCCCCAAGGCAGTAAATGACTTTAAGAGAAAATTAAAAACACCTAATGATAAATATTTTCTTTTGAATCTCAGTTTGCCTGTTAGAAAACCCTTTTTGGGTGGATTTGTTTTCGCGTTATAAGTGTCTGTATAATTATTATTATTAACACTTTAAAATTTTGTTTTCTTTATTCTTTAATATATTAATCATAAAAAAGTTGCGTTCTTGTCGTCACTTACATTGGAGCAGTGAATAGAATTTTGAGGCGATCGGACCTGGGAGGGTGGGGGGGGGGGGGGGGGGGGTATCATGCCCGCAGGCCGGTCATTATACTGATATGACGTCATTCCAATTCGCCGTCGATCGGGCCTTTTTTCCGACTGGAAAGCTAAAAACACGCCCTTCAAATTTTGATAACGTCATTCGGGGATCGCAATCAGAGATACCCAAGTCACACCAACTAGAGTAGACCGACGCCAGACTGACTACAAACCAAACTAAAGATTACATTAACCTCAATGGCCCAAAATCGGTCGGTCTGATGTTTCTTTGGAGTCGCTTTTGCCGTGTGACTGAGTATAGGAATTAAAAGTTTTAATGTACTTCATCTAATCCTATTTCAATGTCTTTCAAAATGAAGCCGTAGTCAGATCATAAAATCTGAGGTGGGCTCTGGTGGAATTCACAGCTGCTTTATCAAGCTTCTCTATCATGCCAGGCGTCGCAGAGATAGCCTTCCTTGTTGCTGAATGCTAGGCTCAAGCAACTTATTTTCGGCCTATATGTGAATCCATGCAGGATATGCTAATAGCTTGCTTTTCCTGACTGCATTTAAAGCGGATAGCTGAATCATCGTGGAAGCGGGCCCGAAGGGGCTTTGGAGCTCCCCAGGATCGCTTTCGAATATACCACCGCTGTTGTCCTAACTCTTGCAATAACACGTCTTGAATTACCATCGCCAGGGTTCGGCTTTAGATGGGTAAATTATCAGATTGTGTTCCGCTAAATGCGGGGGAAAAACCATATCGCGAAGAAAAAAATAAATGGAATACGTTTCTGTGAGAAATTCTGTCTAGTTTTTCATCCCTCCTTAACGAAAGGTATAGAGAGTGATGCGATTGTTGGCAGCAATGAATGATGGTGTACACTGCATGGTAAATTGAGACTGATAAGCGATTTCGGAAAAAAAGAAACCACTCATGACTTTTAAATGTCGTGCTGGATTATGTTCTGGGGGTGTCATTGCTTCAAAATATTCATGGAAGCACGGCCAAAAATCTTTTTTTAGTTTGATAACCTTGAATGTTTTATCTTTTACCAACATATTATTTCTGTAATATCTATTTTGTTTTTTTAGAGCATTATGGTACAGAGACGCGTCAATGATTATACACAAGGGCGGATACTGAGTTTTGTATTAAAAGAAATGGGGTACCATTCCGAAAAATTACAAATGTATGTGATTTTTTTTTAAATTTCGTGTACTTGATGTATTACTCTTGGGTATCGGGGGGGGGGGGGGGGTAGACCGTACCAGTCGTGCCCCTAAAACCGTCACTACTATTAGGGCCTACTTCAGCATTATTTTGCTGGCTTGAACCACTGGCTGCATTGTGAAATTCCCCCTTTCTATAATGAAAATGGATACCATACATTTGTCGATTTCAGGTGTACTAGTGAGGTATCCATTCTCTGCTTCAACTGAGCAAAGCAATTGATAGGTCTATCTTAATTTGTGATAATGAAAACTGCCGACGGGGTCTTCCTTGTGTTACAGATATAGTCCCATCTACGCGTAATCATGTTAGAGCATTCCACTCAGGTAACGTAAAACCCCTTTTATTCCCTTATGCCTTAAACTCAATATCTCAAAAGAGGATATTCCCGGTGGAGAAGTTAGCTAAGTGATATTGACTTTTAAAACTAAAAAAAAACTTGTCCCCGTTTGACACTTTTTCTATGGAAGAAAATAAGGGGAAAATTTAGTCCAGTATGACATACTTTTTGTAAAATTGGTTGGAATCCTTGCATGAATATTGTCTGAAGTTACGATATCAATAAGTCAGAAACGATAATGAAAATTTCCAATTCGAATTATGTCCTTTCATGCTAACTAAAAGCTTTCTTTAATTTCAACAATCTAAAATTTCTTCCTGCGAAGTTTAAGTCTTGGTTGAAAATTTTCAACAAGTTACAAATTTGTATAATTTGGTGAACACTAGTGAATGGCAAAGCTCTGCAGGTAAATAGCGTACAGGGTAATTCAAACATTATTAAAGAAATCATCGGTTAATTGCATCATGCCATAGGCGTGGCCGGGGGGGGGGGCACAAGGGGTACATTCCTGCCCGTTTTAAGAAACTGAACTGTTATGTTGATGCACAATATATAAACTGGGGTGTTATAACGCAATAAATAGCATATATCTGTGATTCCTTTGATTCTTTTTATGATACATTATGATTAAATTTTAGGTTGGAGTACAACTTACGAATCTAAAATGCTAACGTTAAGTTTTCAAATACAGACATTCGACATCATCGCAGTCAAGTAGACAAACGGGACAAAACTCATTCGATAAAATTCTCAAACTCGCAAAATTTCTTGTAATCTTGCGACAACTACAAATTATATAGAACGTAGGAAGTGTGAATAGAAGGCGTTGCCGCTCTTTACTATACCGTTAGAGTCATTTGTTTACATAATCTCGCGCTGTTTGCTTTCAATTTCCGCGATATTAGTGTTTCATATAGTATATAAACACAGCTCTGTTATTAACAAACACCGATTTATCAAGATTCGCGACCGGAGGTTAATTCTTTGATTATGATCGGGCTAGAAATTTGAGGGGAAAATATTCAGAAAAAAAGCTTGATGTAGTTAAATTTCTTGTCATTTTTCGGGATAAGAACTTAAATTACGACATCATTACTTTCAAATATTTATCATTTAGTGTAAAATAATATTAAACAAAAAAATCCAAGAATATGCAGTAGGACATTTATTTCCTTTAAAACTACGGTGGAAAGAAAGAAAGAACACATAGAGATAGAAGAACTGAGAGGAATAGACTAAGATAGATGGATAAAGGGAGAAAGAGAGAGAGAGAGAGAGTATATTTACAGATACAGTATATTCGATATATTCATAATGTGAAAATCTAATTCATGTTTAAGCAGACACAAAATGTAAAAACAGAAAGTTAGCTCTTAAACAATAATACCCCCAAAACAAACAAAAAACAATTGCACATGATTCTTTTCTTCCTTTTCTTCTATATTCATTTCGGTTGAGGACATCTAAGGAGCAAGATGGGCTCCTTGTAGAAGGAAGAAGATTCCAATAAAACCATCATCTTGTTTAATCATACTTCTATTGCCAATCAAGGATTAATTGCACCAAATATCATGATTTAACTCGCCTTTTAAGAGCATTTTTCCTGTCGGCTATTTCGAGCAAAAGAATTAAATTTCCCGCACAGTAATGAGATCGGTCACGTGACCCTATGACGTAGTGTCCCCACTTTGTTGTCGTAATCACATCTCACGACTGCGTATTGTACACGTGCAAAATGTCCGGCTTACAGCTGTACAGTTCGGCCTGGGGAAGGCAACACAAAAAAGTGCATTTTCGATCCCCAATCCTTTGAAGGATAGGGAAAGATGTGCCCAGTGGCTACATAACATAGGGACAGACATATTTGATATTCGGACGTATAAATAAAAAAAAGTCGTTTGCGGGCGAGCGATAGCTACATGTAGCCATATTCCAGTTCGTTGCATGTAGCTAGCTTCGAATGATCTCAGCTTGAGGTGGGCATGCTACGTCACAAAAATGGTTGCGCATTGCATTCTGGGCCAATACGTACTCGTTCACGAACAGTTTTTTTTGCAAATTTGAAAAAAATAATTAAAAATCATCCTGACCACCATTTTCCAAAACAAAATGATATTTCGCCATGGTGCATTTTTGCCTATCCAATAATTCTAATTACATTCTGGTCTGGAGGACTCCTTTAAACTTATTTTAAGGATCGTCAAACCTTAACACGAAATAATTGCTATCTAAAATAGCATGGAGAACAAAATGAAAGTTGACTACTTATTAGCAATTTAATCAAAAATTCTGAAGTTAATCTCAGCGGAAATTATGAATGATTAATAACCTTTATTAAAACGTACATATCACATTATATTCCTAAAGCTATCCAAAACTACTATGATCAATACGTGATCTTATATAATCTATTATATAGCATAATTATATTTATACAAATTTACATTTTTATACATTTTTGGCAAATCCTTCGCCGCACTATTGCATTAAAATTGCTCTTCTATGGCTCATAGTCCTTCAAAACAATTCGCAGAAATTATCTATGGAGTACATGAAGGGATTCGTAGCTATATCCTAGCCTGAGTTTGATCATCATTTCATCGCTCATTGGTGCTATACCTCGTCCAATCACAGCGCCCCACGATTCCACGAAGGATTTCTCCATAAACGTAGGGGAAGAAAATATCCGCAACTCTTACAGTGCCAAGTGGTATTGCCGTGTTTCAAGAGCTTACCAAAATGTATACCATGCTCACTTTTCGGACACTAATCTCGGACTTCTTGTACAGTGTCTTGGATAATGAAATTTTTCTGTACAGAAAATAGTATGAAATTTAATAGCGGTTCCGGTAGTAGCTCACATTTATATATCTACCAAAATCATTATAAGATGATAATTGATATATGATAAATAATGACTTTTAGTCACTACCGCTCTGTTCATTATTTGTTTGATATAGTTAGTATAGTTCAACGTCAAACCAAGAAAGGGTCTCTATAAAAATGTGTAGATTTCTATTTTTTTTAAAGGTG
Source organism: Heliocidaris erythrogramma (assembly GCA_025617745.1). Taxonomy (NCBI): domain Eukaryota; kingdom Metazoa; phylum Echinodermata; class Echinoidea; order Camarodonta; family Echinometridae; genus Heliocidaris; species Heliocidaris erythrogramma. Next base: position 30,515,773 of record CM046859.1, read on the forward strand.
GTTCAAGGTTACATATATTAAACCGTTGACTACTGAATTCGCTCATTCCCATAGGCTCAACACATGGACCACTCGGTTCCCGTTGGCGATGGGTTAATACATATTTAGGGTGCTTAATTCGTGCTTTAAATTTATTTCCTATAGATTGAACACAACATACGTATTTCATTAGAGAGTAATGTGTGATTAAACACAGCCTAGTCTGTTCATCAAACTACATAATTATTATGTGACTCTGGGAAAGCAAGAGTTAAAAAGACACACAAAAAAACAACAACAACAAAAAAACCCTGAGATATCTGACCAATCGACAAATGAAGATAACAGCCTATATAAGAGTCTTGTCCTCTTATGATCTGACTTTTGTTCATCATTATGGTCATCACTATCGACGCCTATATCGTCATCTGGGTCTTATTCATGGTGATCATCATCTTATCAATCTCCTTGAAATGTCATTTTCCCCTGTGTTTTACTGGCACAGCAAGAGTTAAGGGAAATCAGCATACCCGGAAAACGATTTCAAAAACAGAACAAAACTGGGAAAGCAAAAGTTAAAAAAACTTGAGATATCTGAGAAATCGACACCCGGAAATGAATTCATTCTTTGAATAAAGATAACAGCCTATAAGTCTTGTCCTCTCATGAACCTGACTTATGTTTGTCATAATGGTCATCACTATAGACGCCTTTATCGTCATTTGGGTGTTATTCATGGTGATCATCAGCATTATCAATCTCCTTGGAAGTCTTTCTCTCTCTATCTTTCTCTCTCTTTTAGTGGAGTCCAGTACGGTGCGTCGGCCGTACCGACCTGGATATTTTAACACGCTCTCAGGAAATGTGACTTAATGGCTGAATGAACCCCATTTCCGCTCATTCCATACAGATAAAGTGGAGCAGTAAGGTAATGGAGAGATAGAATAAGGAATGATCGTAGAAATGGTGATTCATATATGTATGCATGCATTTATTCATAGAACTCCATTGACATATCCATCAATATTTTTACGAATATAACATCAATACTCAGAACAATAATAATATGTATGTATATATGTATGTATATACATGCGTGCCATGCTGGATGACTATTGAAATAAGTTCATCAATTCCTGAAGAAGCCTCTGGGCGAAAATTTGTAATATTTCATCTCTCCAACGGTTGTTTTCATTATTATTAATTTTTGGGTATATATATATATATATATATATATAAGGTCAAAAGTTCTGTACATTTTTACCTATTTGGATAGTATATAAAGATAATCTACATAATCATGTTTTGATACTTCCCAGTGTATTTATCATTCTCAGTTTTGATTTAAAGATCTAAATGAGCACAGCTTAATGATATACACACTTTTTGTCACAAATTGAAAGAAAACCTACATTACAGACAGACATTAGATATCCCAAAATGTACACACTTTGTTTTTATAAAAACCTTGTAAATCCAATATATTTGCCATGTTCACATGATTACTTTACTTGAAATATCCATGTATTCTTGCAGTAACAGTCCATTATGGGTCTCTTTGCCACTTCTGCTCAATTTGTCCCACACTGGTCATTTAGGGTTCACGTACAGAAACTATATTCTCTATAGGCTTTTATTTCATGTTATATAAAATACTATAGATAAATATACTTCCAGTTTCGGGTTCGAAGTGAAGAGAATCCTATTAAAAATGAATAGAATATCAATAAAAATGAACTGAGTCCCAGTCAGAAGAATTAGAATCTGAATAAGAAAACGTGACCAGGCGATCTGTTTAAAAAATGACTGGACGTTTTTTAGAGTGTAGGTCGCACTGCTTGTTGGGGCATCCATAGTGGTCAGGAATATCATCAACCTTGTATACCTCCCAACTTAATCGCCATGAAAATAGCTCTAGAGTATTCAAATTTACACATTTATCCTCTTCCATGCTTAACAGTGGTGACAATGAAAACAGTAGACACCGCCCATATGGTCACGACACACATGTGAGTTTAACACGAATCTAATTACAAACTAGCTTTCCCTCATTGAAATATATTAGTGTTCTTTCCCTTTGGGAAATGCATGAGTGGGATTCCCCCCATATCCCCCAGACATGTACGTGTAAGCAATCCCCCCCCCCCAAAAAAACACCAAAAAAAAACACCAAAAAAAAAAAAAAAAAAAAAACCCTCCCCCCCAAAAAATACTTCTACGAAAGAAGGTGAAACATATGTAATGGTTTTGTGTGTTCTGTCTCTCGACCTTAACCACAAACATCTTGAGCTGGACGATTCAAATAGGAGGATCTAACAACATCCCTGAACATCTGTGTTAGAATACTGAATGGTCATTTTACATACCGTCATAAGTCTTCTAAGATTCATGACGGAGAATATATCATATCTGAATGTCAATAACCAAACTATGGCCTCTTTGGAAAAACTTCAATGTATACTTTATTTTCTTTTGATTTTTGAAAAGAAAGGGTACTTTGAAATTGCATATATTGTTATGTCATTTTGTTTTTCATTTGTGGGTATCAAACCTAGGAGAGTTAAAGTAAATCACAATCGAATGTATCAGAAAATAATATCGTAAACATGTAATTTATAACCAAACACTTAGCACATATGTCAGTGACTAAACAAGGTGAGGGAACAGAACTATATCATACAGGTTTTGGGTAAAATCATAAGTGAAATGATTATATCTAGGATGCATGTATGATGAAGTATTTCTTTTAGAGAGAAAATGAAAATTTATGATTTTTTCAGTACAGGGTGAATGGAAGACGAGCTCGCAAGATCCGTCACGGAGTTGCCAATTTGTGTTTGATTGATTACAACTTGAAAAAGGCATAACTTTCTTATTTCCTATCGGATTTTGCTCAAACTTTCACTGATCTGTTTCTTTATTTTTCTACTTCTATTAAAACCAAGTTAATGTCAGGGACAATAAATATTGATTTTCCTCAAATAATTACAAATTAAAGAAAGTGATAGAGAGAGAGAGAGAGAGGGTGTAGGGTGGGGGTGGGGTTGTTACACAAGGACTAAACTGTGTCGGAGCATAATCTACATAATTATCATACCTGGAATCTTTGATAAAAAAAGCCACAGAGGAAAGGAAAACAATTTAGGTATGATTTGGTACTCCAGGCTAAAAAGTAGGAAAGCATCGATTTTTTTGTAGGCGCCTGGAAAAGAAAATATATGCGGTTGGAAATATAGATGGGGAGTAACCGAGAGCAGTCCGCTCGGGGAATATGATTTTTCCCTTCCGTCATAAACTGCTGGGAGAAAACTTCTATTGTTCATGTATTCGCCGTTTGAAAGCGATCGAATAGAGCTGCAAAACAAACTCTACAAACGTGGAAGTAACTTGACTATCGGCATTACCCCAGGGTAAGAATCGATTGGACAAAATGCATCGATCATACGATAAAATGGGAGAAATTATTTGAAATTGCATCCAATAATATAACCCCATGGCAGCCGATGTAGAGGTGTTAGAGAAATATTTCATACCACATGATACGCTGACGAGAGGGAATGATTACTGGTTGGTTTCGAAATCGAATTGAAAAGAGACGAAATAAGGTTACGTTGTTTTAATGTAGTTCAATGCAGGACTTTGACATACTTTAAAGGGTTTATGATGATTCTTGTTCTGTAATTAAATAATTAACAGAAATGAACAAAAAAGAGCATCAAGTTTGTCAATGAACTTCAAGCGTTTAGAAACAGGGAAAAGGGGTCAGACCATGAAGAATCATGTCAAAAGCTTAATAAGGTGTGATTATACATAATATCAAAATTAATTTCATGTCACATCATTTCCATATGAAATGGTCATGACTTCATTTTACATTCATTCTCAAGTTTTCAAGTAATTGTGGACAAAGAGTCTAACCACATCAATTATTGTTTCCTAGAATCTGCTACTTACATTATTGTCTATAATTTCCCTCCCCCCCAAAAAAGTCTGAAATGAGAAAAGGAGTCTAACCCTACTGAACAGATCAAGTATACCACTCAGAAAATAGACTTGCTCACCACTGTTGATAGTATTCTATTAGAAATGAGACATTTCTTCGAGTATTTTTTCATTTACAATTATCATTCTGTTGCTATGGTGATTAACGATCAAGAATATTTTTGAAGCCTTTCCAAGTGGTTTTATAATTAGGTGGGATGATGTTACAGCTGGTTACACAGAGATATATATTGGTCTGATCATGCTAGAATAGGATTTTGATTACTAGGATCGTTAATAAAAACAACAACAAAACAAACAAAACAAACAAAACAAACAAACAAAAGAATAGAAAAACAGAAGAATAACCCGAATCACAATTATCGAAACTGAACATCCAGAATAATTATTCCTCGGAATAACAATTTTTCGGAGCAACTGAACATCGGGAACGATGAAAATTCTGAATGATGATCTTTCGGTATACTTGAATCATCAGAATAATGAATCACGGAAGTATTACATTTTTCTCTTGAATAATGAGTTTCAGAATGAGTCTCAGAAATATTGGTGGAGCCTTTGGAATAAGGAACCTTCAGAATAGATGTTTATCATATCAATGTAAAATCATCATGAGAAGTGTGCGTGTTTATAATTACCACCCTAAGAATATCTACCACGCACAACAGCTTCAAATGATATGAATAATGGCAATGTCCTCATACTTAATGGACATATAAATATAATGCTAGCTATGTACTATTTTTTATCTTTTTTGGCACGTTGTTAAACACACACCGGTAATTACAAAACTTTGTGCAATATGTTTCTGCTATTCCACTGTTTAAAAGCACCATATGCACAGATAAGATATAAATAAACAAACTAATGATTCTTTGAAAAGAACATTGTTCGCCAGGTAAAACCATCGATCTCCACCTTACGTGGATATCACATCGTACGCACGGCTCTATGCGAGCAGTTGATGAGCCCGCTGAACCAAAATTAGGAGCCTCATTCAAATACAGTACGTGGGGCCGCGTGGGACATAGCGCAGGACATCGTCTGCTGTGTACGATTCCAGTGTACTCCTATTCGAAAGATACGTGATTTGATTTTTTTATCTAAAAAAGACATTATACTAGTTGCCAAATTGAATCATCTCTAAAATGTGTAAGTGTACACTTGTTTTGCCTGATTTTGCAGTAAATTCGTGGAAAAGACTTCACAGTGCTGAATTATTTGATTCTAAAAATGCATACAATAGTATTGAAACAGTACTGCGGCGGTGTTTTTCTGCGAGCCTAAACATGGCGACGCGTGGCGCCGGGTCGCATATCAAAGGTAGAGGGCGTTGCTTTATCCACTGGTAGAGATCGATGGGTATACCCCTGGAAATTGGATGAGAAATAGTTTTGATACGCGCACGCGCCCTCATTCATAGGTCGAATTCATGTGGCTCCAAAATCCAAATAGTTTATCCCCATTCAGTTTGTACGTGGGATGGAATTGACTGGAAAGTTTACCTTTGAGCCAATCTACTAGCTATGGACATATCAATATCAACTTTCTGCTATCGAAAGAAAGAGAGAAACGTTCCTATAAATGCCGGAGCCCTGCCGTAAGGGGCGCATACATATCATAAATTAAATGTCAACACAGTCACCTAGGCTGCACACTGAACGAGTTCAGTGAGACTGCACCACCCCTCCGCCATGAAAAAGCTGGCTGCCCTTATGTTTTGCATGACGTTATAAATACGTCTGAAACTGTCTTGGATCTTTAATGTGGTGCTTATTAGTCTTAAGCAGATTTCCGATGGTCAAGTATTTATTCTAGACCTGTTTCTCTGGGCCATTCTACGAAAGGCAATACCACAACGCGCACACAACATTCTTAAATAAACACATTTTGCCGCCTTGTAAAATGCGTCTATTTGATCTTGAATGAATATTGATTCCCTGTTTGAATAGGCGTCCATTAGTATCTTCTATTCCGACCTGGAGAGTGACGCTCCGCGCTTTAGTTTGAGAGTGTACTTCTCCTTTTTTCTACATGTGTAGATTTCTATCTGTTGGGGTTTTAAGATGTCTGTGTGCCCTCTCTAAGAAAATAGACAAGATCTTGCAAGGCGGCCTGAAGGGTGAGAGTGGTTAGCACTTTGGCCTTTCCTGTAGATGCCATTACGTTAGGTAACATTTTACATCTCACTCAAGAGCCGGAGTGTGAATTTCTGAGCAGACGATACAAATCAGCGCCTTTAAATATTTTGCAAATCATCAACCGATCAAAGGTCGAAATAGTGGGGAAAATGTTTATGATATTAAGATGGATGGGGTACATATTCATCGTTGCTGATAAAACGCCCTTCATTCGCTTTCCCAGCAATATTCAAGGGGGGAGTGTGAGGGTTTGTATGTGTGTGAGTGTGTGTGTGTGGGTGCGTTTGTTTAGCATTATGTCCGAGGACATTTTCGGACAGAGAACAAAAAAAAAATCATGACAACAATGGTCCTCGGAAGGCGGACAATAGTCCTCGAACGTCGAACAATGAATTTATGCCTTATTCCGTCGACTGTCCGAGGACGAGTAACAGTAGAGGAACAATAGTTGTCCTCGGAAGTAAAGCCATGTAAACGTGTGTGGGTGTGTGTGTGTGTGTGTGTGTGTGTGTGTGTGTGTGTGTGTGTGTGTGGGGGGGGGGTTATGCAAATAACAAAGAATATCACGACACTTCTCTCGTGACTTTGGCTAGTTAAAATTGAACAAACTATCCTAGCTTAATTAAATGAAGAAAAAAAATCTGTTTGTTGACAAGTATCTCAATAATAAAAAAACGGATCTTATTAATTTGTGGATTTCAGTCAGATTATACACCAATATGATTTTTCGTAAATATTATTTATGTACAAAATCATACGGGACAGTCACATGCATTTTAATATATTGAATGACTGTAGGGCAGACGCCAGGGAGAAGGAGATAGAGAGGATGAGAGAGAAACTATTTGAAAATAGAATGATTACAAAGAGGAGACAAAACAAAGAGAGACAGAGAGAGAGAGAGAGAGAGAAAGAGAAAGCGGATATACCAAACATATATGTAAATACAAAATTAGCGGATGCGCAGATGTGCTTTCTGAACAAGGTGGGAGAAAGCAGGGAAATGCAAATTTCGGCGTACGTGATGTGAAGGGTCTAGTGCGCCAGTATGCATGCACCATACACACACACACACTGACGCCTCGGGCGTTGCATGGCTGTCAAGATGACCCCTTGTACGTCACGTGGCCAACTATTACAATGCTGTTCGCTCGTCGCCCTTCTTTATTATCCAGAGAGAAAGCTACAGGTCTTCGATGGGTGAATGGCACTTAATTTTCTTGCGGAGCATCGCCATGAGCGTTCACACGCAAAATCAGCGAGGAGGAGCAGTTTCGAGGCGAAATGGTGACTTTCATGTTTTACAGCTGTTACTACGCGCTGACTTAGAGAATGAAGAACAGACCGTTGCAAAGGAAAGGCAACAAAAAACTATGAAGAAACGAAACGATATGATATTGAAAGTTATGGAGAATAAAGTTACATTTGTAGAAAAACAAAAATTCAGGGACGCGGAGAAAGGGGGATTGTATGAAATCAGTGAGCATTGGTCGACTTCTTGATGTATTTTTAAAATTATTGATACTTGTTATTCATTTTCATGGCGAGCTAAATCTAAGAAAGGTTCAATATTATTAATTAAAGTAGCTATTCAAAGAAAATCACAAATATGGCAATTAATGTATCACTAGAAACTGGGAAGCTTACAGATGGCAATCGTATAAGTTTTATGTCAACTGCGTATCTGATGATTATAAAAACAACACAAATAAAAGCTCTTCTCAGCATCTGGAATATCCGAGGATTCGCCAGAAATATAGCGATGTTTTGATGTCGTCACACTCGGGATCGATCCTGCTTAAGCAGACGACGTCCTATAATGAATGAACGTAATTGCAATGCAATTATTTATCAAATTATAAAGAGTTTGGTGTATTTAAACATGACCTTATTTCACACCATTATAAAGGGAAAGTGAAACTGATTCTGATAGCTAAAACCGTTTGGTTGTAAATACACAGGAGAAGGGTCAATGATCAATGAAATAAACCCCACTTTCAAATTGAAAAGCCCTCCGAATAATAGCAGGATGGTATTCGTTCCCTCTTGAAACGCCGAACATGCCCCGGTGCAAGCAGCTGAAAATACAATGGCGTCTTATTTTGTTTACAAGTGACTGATTCCTTTATTTTTTTAACGCTGCATTTTTCATCAAAATAATACCATACACGAAGTTAAGAGTGAGGCAACAGACTAACATTAAGACTGACGCTATTCAAGTAAGAGAAATAAGTGAAGAGGAGATGACAAAATAGGCTCTGAAAAATGTGTAAGATGTTATGGGACATCGTCTGCTTAGACAGGACTGGTCCATGGTGTGTCGTCACATATCTCAGCAGCGTTCGAGGAGCTCTTCAGCTGCTATATCGGGGGCTGTATTTTACCGTTTTATAATTGATAATAATCATTACTTCAAATGTTTCCAAGCGTTGAATTTGGATAACCTTGTTTAATTTATGCCATCTATGCAATAATAAGTATTAAGCCAATATTTAAAATCATTAAAGTTCTACTTTAAACTGTTTTTACGTATTCGTAATATAGACATGGTCATGATGGTGTAGATTTCCTTGATATATTACTCTTGATATGAGAATATTTACATGTGAGAATTTTTTTTCTCGAAATAATGCTAGACACCCAATGTGATAAACATTCCTATGAAATGATGATTATCTCACATCTTGTGTTAACTTCCGAATATGAGATATCTTAAGTTATGGTAACCAAATACAGCGAAAGAAGCCTTTTTTTATATCACCAGAAGTTAACCCTAAAGTTATATAGTAATTCTATTCAATATTTATGACATGTTTATATTACATTTTTTACAACCCGTCGAGTAGTGTGCTATATACGAAAACCATGTCGTATTGAAGTGACTATTAACCCGATGACTACTGAATTCTGTATTTCCCATAGGCTTAGTACAGGGTCAACCCGATTCCCGTAGGCAAGGGGTTAACCAAGAACACAAAGATATACTGTAGACTCTATATTACGATAAATACCATATGAAAACCAGCGGTAAAAACAACAGAGGATGGCAATTCACTTTTTATTCCCCTTTTGGTTCTTGTGCTTGTGAGTGGGAAGCGGGTTGGGATCAATACAATTTACTGTCAAGATGGCCCAACGCCGATAAAAAAATCCACAAAAGTCAATTTCCTTAATTTTCAGACAAGTATAAAAGCAGTCAAATTTTATACTGACACTCGTTCAATATTTGCCTACAGAGATTTCAAGCTGGGTGGGAGTGAAAGAGGGAGGGGGGGGGGGGGGTGGAGGTGGGGAGGATTGCAACATCTCCAAATCCCCTTAGTAACGGCGCCCCTGGACAGAAGTTGCTTGTTCTTGTTTTGATAGGGGGTTGTTATTTGATATTCAGCACGGCATAACCCCAAAGTGCATTTCACCCAAGACATTACCAAAGGAGAAAAGGAGGTCCATGGCAAATCATTTACATAAATCAATGGGGCATTCCCTAGCTCTAGGCATTAGAGTTAGTATATTCTGCACACAAGTGAGAATGTAGTATGCATGGCGTTACTCCCTCTGAGCGGTATTGTTTCACTCCGCTGGTTCTAAAGTGGAAAAGTTACATGTGCACTAATGAGGTAATTGTAATTAATTCCCTCCTTTTTTCCCCATTCTCCATTTTTTAATGATATAATCATAAAAAAAAATAACGCAACAAAGCGACGGTTCCCCGTTCCCTGGAGTAATAAACATATGAAAATTAAAATATGAGTCAAATCCTTATATAAACTCCACATTGTTTGTTGAACTCTTGTTCATATTTCTTATAAAGTGAATTTGAAGTGTGCGGTAATTGTAATTTGTATGCAAACCATAAATAATGATAATAATAATATTAATATTAAATTTAGAGTTATACAGCGCGTAATAATTATTATTTTTTATGCGCTTTACATAATAGAATCAGTTGCCATAAACACTCAAACTCAACGCTACTGCAAGAAGAAAATGAATAATCAATTTATAAAAATAAAAACGTATTTCCATAACTATGACTACAATCACCATTACCAAATGGCCTCAAATAACCCATTAGTGTATCTTCTAAAATTTTGTTTAGGGCAGTAAACTTAAACATGTTCAGGTTGTCGACCTCCCATATAAGGGTAAATACCGGCTTTGGATAATTTCAGTTTAGAAGCATGATTATCGTATTGCAACTATGACTTGCCATTTAGATATTTTATAACTGATGGCAGAATTTGATGTTTATTGACGGTGCATTCATATCAGCAGAGAGTCGTATTATTTTCTTCATAATTATTACCGCGTTTCCAACAATGACTTAAATTGGCATTCGTTGCAAAATTTGTTTTATAGTTTAGTTGATTTTGTCATCCTCATTGTTTTTTTGATTGAAGGTAGAGGAAATTAATCAATAACAGAGGGCAACCAAGTCTTATTAGACATGTATTTTATGCGAAATGATAAATCAAAAGTAAAAGACATTGGCGCAGTGATAATGTACTATTATGTATCTTTTTGTACGGCCTGAAATTAAATAATATTTACCAAAAATATACTGATTAAGACATTATTCTATAGAAGTATACAGTTATAGTAGTTACTATTCGATTCCTAATAACTGAATTGATAATAATAACGATGGAGGGGTAACACTAGTCTATCTCTCTTAGACAAACACAGACATGTAATATGTATACATGTAAATTATACGAGAATATAGAAATGAAACTCTTTCATGCATCTCTCATATATCATTGACATAAAGTTATGCTACCAAAAACACTACATTTATCATAATGATGGAGGGTTAACACTAGTCCATATCGTGTTGTTTTTGAGTGCGTCAGTGTTTTGTCCATTCCACTTTGGGGTCATTTCCAGCTTCTCCTGCGCCTATAATTCTGTGGGCTTCCCAGTGCTTCCTCGATTTCTCATCCATCTTTTTTTTTGTTTATTCGGGAGCTTAACTGGTAGAGATTCCTAGGTCATTAGTGGCCATTTCGTTCGCCTTGACTTCATCTCTGGTCGGTAATGTCTGGTTAAAGTATTACATAGGGAGATCACAGGAACTAATTGGCCATCCCATTGGATGAATCCAATGTTTCAGACAGGCTAGAGCCTGATTAATTATGCAACGGTGTGCATTTATCAGTAAGCATGGCTTGGCTTAAGGAAGTAAGTAGAATTAGTGTCATTACGCAGATGGGATGAAGAAGAAGCCTTTTGTTACCAGATGTGGTCCTCGTCTTGTGGTGAACATTATTATCAGTCAATGAACTTCGTTCGTTAATCCCAGAGAAATGGAGCTGAAGAAGGGCTTCAGATCAGCTGGCAAGCGGATACTACTGGACTGAAGTAGCCAAGGGCGTCGTTAATGGTAATACTAATATTTCTTTCTTGTATATAGAATGTAACATTGTGATAAAATGTCTCTGTTGCTATGCGCTTCAAAAGAGCTTTGGAAATTGGTGGGAAATGGATATCAATGTCTTGCCAAAAGACGTAAGTGCTGTGGCAGAGATTCGAAGCCCCGACATTGTGCTCAGCAGCCGGATGACTTTATCCACTAGACTACAGCAGAAGGGGCGAGGGGCTCTACTTGCCACACGAAGTTTCTGATGGAAATCCCATGCTTATTCACAAAGGTATCGGACCACCATTTATTCCTGTCAACAGCATTCATTTTTGAGAAACTTTTTTTTCTTTCTTGCTAACCGATTTTATTTCCCTCTATCCCGCAAATTTTAAAAATGAGGGGCTCATTTATGCAATCATTACAAAGTGTAGTTACTATTCTTTTTTTGTATTTTTCCAAAGCGCCGTAGTACATTATAATGTGATTAAACGGACGAGGCCAAATATTTAGACTTATGCGCTCGACTTGATGAAATCAACAGCATACTTCTTCAATTTTTATTGAAAATGTTTCGCTTTTCATGAGTATATTTCATGTCACATCTATAATAAGCACCGTTATAAGGGAACCAGCTTTGAATAGACCAGGCCCTTTTTCCTGACAAAATTTATGGATAATGTTAATGAAAAAAATCGGATTATTGAAATGCATGGCGAAATCCTGGTTTCAAGGTAAGTATCTATCATCTCTTTTTTTTCAAGTTGATACGACCACAAAGCATAATTATGTTACTTTATTCTTAACAGGGGAAACGGATATATCGGAGAGGAAAATAGGGTAATTTTTTTTATAATTAATAAAACAGACAAAGCTACCCGGACATAATTCCACCCAAAATGGCCAAAAAAAAAAAAAAAAAAAGATACTGTTGCTTCTCATTTGCTAGCAGTTGCTTGATTTGAATATCTGAAGTTTAAAATCAAAAGCATAAACAAAGGAAACTCCAGGATTTCGCTTTATTTTACTTATTGAACCCATTGGAGTGATACTTCAAACGCCATTCTGCTGAGGGAGGTGATGCATACAATTTCAATGCGTGCAAAGGCGATATGAAATAATTCGTGCACTGAATAAAAGAAGGGCGAAATGAAAAACGGGGTCAAGAGCGAAGAAAAGAAGCGACTACGAAGGACTGAGAAAGAGAGACAGCAAGATTAAGAGAAATAGGAAGAGAGACGGGGAGAGAGATTGGGAGGAAGGATGTAAAATATGTTTGAATACAATGCTTAGTTAATGAGGTCGCATATTTCCCTCACAATTAGAACGGCAGGCAGTGCGATTATTAAAGCATGCGCGTGAAATTGACGGCATTGAATCATGCTTGCTTAGGACGTAGAAGGGATTTTGACCATCTGAGCATCTCCCGATTCGTAGTAACAGCGAATCGTCCCATGGTTACGCCACTCCCATTTATTCTCCACCTCTCACACGCTCTCCCCATCTCTCTCCCGCTCTATTTTATTCCCCAATCTAACTCTCTCCCTCTCTCTTACTTGAGGAGCACTCCGGCATGAATGACTAACCATATTACGCTTTCTCATCGCGGCATCGCCCGCCCATTTCTCCCTCTGCTGTCTACGGTAGACGAACGAACTAACGCACACGCATTCGGACGCTTCGGTCGGCTGCTAACTACCCTCGGCGGACTGCGTTTTCGCGCCTTCGTATTCCCAGCCTGTGTTCTGTAATACAACCAACCGTCTATTTGACTTTATCTTCAACACACACTTCAAAAGTCACCCAAAATATTTGCATTTGATAGGTAAGGATGCACGCGGGGTGACGAACCATCTTGTCAGCTGTGAGCACGACGCATGATGCGACTGACGTTCTCCAAGATTAAGACAAGTCGAAAAACCTGTTGGAGGATGACAAGGTAGAACCAGCAAATCTTCCAACCTGTTTGAGTTTGAATGGTGGGATGAACGTCCGGACGAGCAGAGGTTTAATGTCGGTATACTGACCCATCGCTGCCAGCGAGTCAGGTCGTGTGAGTTCAGTGTTTCAGTCTGTGATCTAGTCAGTGGATTTATTCTCTTAATAAGTTCGTGTCATTTTGTGTCACACCTTGTATGTGGATTATTGTCAGTCACTGTTAGTGTTTAGAAAAGAAAATGTGTCGCACAGTACATACTGGATCAACAGATTGTACGAACAAATGTCATGTATCACGCACAGTGTATGAATTACCCCTAGTTTTCTCCACGCATATGTTTGAAAGGCGGTCAACAAAAACGCACCTCGTACATTTTTCATGCCAAATATCAATCCGAATCTTCACCGTTCTCGATATCTGATTTGCTTTTGAAGGTTATCGCTGATATACTCTACGCTGATGTGGTATAACAGAGCAAATCTCTTCTTTTTCCTGTATGATACTAACTGTGTACCCGTACCCTTCAGTTTCCCGCGCTTTGCAGAAGCCACAGCCACTCGAGGAGGCGATCAATAAAAGAGCGGCTACAGATTTTGACATAAGGCACTACGCAACAGCCTTCGCCTTTCTATCTTCCATATGGTACATCAAAAGCGCGCCATTTCCAACTCGCATTTGTGTTTTTCTAACTCACATGTCCATACAAATCTGTACTCAAGAAATTTATCATATGCACTCTCACTGGAAAGTAAGATATTGGTGGAAAAACCGTCAGGTTTGAATTAATGGTTGGGAAAGCAAATCGTGTACACACCCCACCTAATTTTGCTTGGCTCCCCAAATCGCCCGAAATATTGCAACATTTGGTGCGATCGTGTGTATGTTGTGTATATGTATTTAGCGTAGCATGGAATCACGTACGGATAGCACTCGAATGCACAGCAAGGATTTTAACACACGCAGGAAAAGATGTCCTCCCATCACCCTTTCACTCTTTCTCTTTCTCTCTCTCTTTCTCCCACCCTCCCTCTAATCCCCCTCTCTCTTACTTCTGATTTATTCCTCGTCTTCACTCAACGTCAATTATTTCTTGGGGCCTATGCTATTAAATAGTTCTTCCATTTTTTCCTCCTATTTCCCATTTCCATTAATCTTTTCTGGCAACTTAGATCCATCGTCTTCTCATAACATTGGTTTGATCTATATTCGCCATTCTCTCTCTCGTTCTCTGTGTGTCTCTGTCTTTTTCTCTGTAATCTCTCTATCTCTCTCTGTCATCTACTTTGCTCCATGCTCCCCATCTATTCCCATCTCTCTCTCTCTCTCTGCCTCTCTCTCTCCCTATCTTTCTCACACACACACACACACACGCACACACACATCCATCCTCCTTCTCTCTCCAATTATCATTAGTAATGCCAACCTCGTCTCATACGTTAGCTCTCATTTCACGAGAAATTCATTTCTCAGATCTTCTTAGCATATCTCTTCCTGACATCTGCAATTTACTCCAGTGGCGTGGACGCGTAGAAGCCATACGGCCTGTTATTCCTTTGTTTTTAGACAGCCACTTCGCCACTGGAAAGGGTCACTGCAAGTCATCACGTGACATACAAGCAATGACATGGTGGTTATCTTCTCTGTAAATCAGAGGCATAGTGGCATAGTCATAGTACTTGTCACAGAACGCGTATACATGTGTGTATATACATGTATATACATTGTGTGATATTTTTGTTTCTAAAACTATAGCATCTAAAACTCTCAGGATAAAGTTACCTAATATGACAAATCAGTTGAATTGAATGTCTTGAGAGAATATTTTGAGAGAAATATTTTGCATAGTTAACTTTATTATTCTTCCTTTATTACTGATTTCCTTTTTTTTTGGGGGGGGGGGGATAACTGAAGGGGTTGCAAAACTGTCTTTGCCGGGAGTCGAACCCGGGTCTTTGGCACTGTACGCCAAACTCATTAACCACTAGACCACGGAGGCGGGTTGAGTGGTATTCGGCTACACCAAGGAGTTATCACAGATAACTCCTTGGCTATACAAGATACAAATACCGACATTGGTTAAGGCGTTTGCAGTTATTTGCACAAAAAGGAAGTCAGTACGGAGAAACAAATAATTTAGCCAGGCAAATTATTTCTCTCATTCAATTCAATTGATTTCTCACATATTATACATATTGATATTGATATCTCATATTGTGTACCATTTACCCACTAGAGTTGCCGATGCTATAGTATTAGAACAAATCTCTCACACATTATTATATATATATTATATATATATATATAAAGGAATCGGATATAATGGTTGCGTGTATAATCTCAATTTATTTCACAATGTACATAAGTATGTCAGGAGTGATGTCATTGCATGCTATATTATGCCATATGCATCACAGATATTTATATTTGAATTTGATTCGCTTCCCTAATTCAAAGGTTTATCAGTTTTTCGTATAATGGTCCGTTGCAGCTAATTTTCTCTGGTTCATTTTAAAATTTATTTCACACATTTCATCTATCGAAAGGATGGCCCAGATCTGCATGCATTGGTTTTTCATCGCGGACTTTTGTAAAGACATTTCTACAGTTTCGTTAAATATTACATGCGTATGATGCACTAATTTAAGCATAATAGTATTTTTTCTCCGGAATTTCCAGATTCATTTTCATAGAAATATATGCTTTGAAAAATACTCCCATCAAATATTTTGTTTTTATGTTTCTTATGCTTCTGGTACGAGATTCTTCACTCTTGTTCACGATATTAATCGCATCTTGTTTTTGCTTTCATCCAACCGTGGTTAATTGATGCCTAGCTTATATATTTCATTAGGAGTCTAACTTATTTGATTGATTATCTTCTTTTCTTTGCAGTTTCTATACGTTCCACAACACCAACATCATGTTTTGATTTTTGTTTAAGGCAAGTGAAAAACAGCAAAATTTCGTGACCTTATGAACAGAACGCTATTTGCAGAATTGTATATCAAAGTATTATCATGAAACTAATGGACTAAGGAACTAAAAAGTGTGATTTATTTAACAGAGGATTATTTTCCACTGACTTTACAATGAGGTTCTAGCACGATATGTGAATAAAAACAGTTCTTGTGGCGCAGTGGCGTATCCAGAGATTGACATATGGGGGGATCCCATCAGGAAGGAGAGAGGCAGGGAGGGATGGGTGTACTTCGTCATTCCTTGTGGAGTAGACCATCTGTAACATCTTGGTTTTTTTTTGGATAGCATATACGTATTCAAAAGTCGTCGGGGTACCTCGGCACCCTGGCGTATCCTGGCTGGACCTCCTGTAAGTTGCATTTATTTTTATTCAATACAGTAGGCCTTTAAAAATGTAGGAAGGGGGAGACATATTCCAGGAAAACGTTGGAGACGCTACTGATGCGAGCTAGTCTCCTTCGAGCTGCGTGCGTTGAACAAATAATATTTGCTATCAATAAAGCAGAGGTTTCGTTAGAATTGATCTAACAAAGCCCTGTCGTATCAAGGGTAGCCAGAGTAAAGCTCTGCTGATTACTAAGTATACAGCCGTAGAGAGAGAGAGAGAGAGAGATGGAGAAGGCGATGTAAGAGATATGTCATAAATTGGCATGGCGTATTCTCTGTACATACCCAAAGACATAGCAAGATGGAAGCGTTTGCTGAATTGATACGAGGGAATCTTGATCATGAGATTTTGATATCTCGTTCAACTTTCGTAGATTGGCAGAACGTTCCAAGGTTAAATGAAATGAAATGAAGCCTTTTTCCTATGATTTTTTTCCTTCAAATATTATAGAACTCTACTTTGAATGTAGATATAGAAATGGAACAAAAAGCATCTTACGTACCCATCAAAATATTCCCATAAATTTCCGGATAACTTCTTTTATTACTTGGTGGATTTCATAGTTCCATATTTTTTTCTTTCTATACTGTGGAATGCCAAAAAAAAGGAGAGAGAGATATATATATATATATATAAGTGTAAGGAATTTAACATATACAGCAGCTTTGGCAAATCTCGTGGAAAATAAATACAAATGTGAAAGAAATTGCGAGAATAACGTTGCGTAGCTCAATCAAATATATATATATATATATACACACACATATATATATATATATATATATATATATGTGTAATATAAATTGTATTTTATACTAGTATGGGGGGGGGGGGTGAATACATTTCCAAATATCTCTACATTATGATTTGCCGAAGTAGAATTGATATGGACATACATTGGCAGCAATGCAAGCTTAGATGCAATCTCTTTGATTTATAGATCTGTTATGAATTGTCCATACCTCACCATACAAAGCGCTACTGGAAACACCATCCATTGAAGTTCTTAGCATGCAAAAAATGCAAGGAGCGACTTCACCCAAGTACATGATCTGAATTCCTATTTTATCTTTCAGTATGTGAACATATCAACCTTAAAATCAATTCATACAACACGAAAGAAGAAAATATAAAGATGAAAACAGAATCACACCCTTCTGAGTGTAATAGATTTTCAGTTTGTATCCATTATTCAATGCACCTTGAAGATACTGGTAGTATTCATTAAAAAAAAATGTTCTTTTGCATTTATCGATAACTTACCTCTATTTCTTTTTAATATTTTAGACTTCATAGGATTGCTGTTGCCTTAAAATGATTTACTTCCTAGGTAGAATAATGTCCCTAGACTTATTCATACACACGCCCATGTTTAGCTTGGGGGATTAAACGATTCTTTTAAAGACATACATTTAAAAAAAGTTCGTCAATTGACAAATCATCGCTATATTTACTGATTGATACAGGTTAACAAACTATTAATTCCTCAATTCGACATGTCGCTACACTTTCCCTCCCAAATCCAAAGTAACAGATGCAAGATCAATAATGCCATTCTTCTAGGTATTCATGAAGCAAAATATGTCTTCAAATACATGTTGGCAAAGAGAAGTTACTGACAAGAATGTTTTTGCAGACGACAGTGTGGTAATATGCTGAAGATGCTTTTCACGACGAATTACATTCAATTGCGTACAAATGCGGAATGGAAATTAATAGTATAAAGGATGCAAATGATATATAAAGAAGGGAGTGTGGTTTTTTCTGCATTCTTAAAGCCAGCATTCACAGGCATCAAAGCGTGTTTATTGGGGGGAAAAGATGCCTTGACAAAAAAGAACGTAATAGTTCTGACTTGCTGTTGTGCTTTATTCTTTAATCTATTCAACCCATATTATAAGCCTCTTGCTCCATTTCCTGTAAAGTTCTTTCAGTCCGTCTCTCCCCCTTTATACCTCTCCAACTCCAACTCTCCAACTCTATCCTTTGAGATCTATCCACACTTTTTTGACTTTCTTTGTACACCTCATTCCAGTCGATCAGATCAATTTGTACTTTACGTCAAAATCTCCAAATTTCAAAAGAACTTTTAATGCTGCATCAAAAACTGTAACATCAGTAAAGTTAGGGAGAGCAATTTATGATATGAAAATATTTTGGTCATAACTTATGACTGAAATGTCATGATAGGTAGGTAGTTTCAGTATTCTCGATCAAAACGAACAATGAAGTAACGTTCTGTATGCATTAAAATGACATATTCTCGATTTTGAGAGAATTAATCCACAAATCAATTGCCTGTTCACTAAATCAGTTGTGCAGGTTGAGTCATACGTTCATATAATAATACATTTATGTCCCTTATTTAACGTTTTACATTAATCAAACCGACAATTACTCGCAATTTCCACGAAAGGAATATTGATGTCAGGTCATACTAATTAAACATATGCGATATAGATGATTACAAGAAGTACCCTTTCATTTTCAGCCGATTACAGCCGCTTATGAACGCACAATTCATGGTAATAACTAATACCCTCCATCCATACCACACCAGAACGTTCTGGCCGTTTCTGCACGACCGAATGCTTATCATATTATCTCCAAATTGAATACGATGTGGGAAGAATATCCCCATTAACCGAGCTGAACCACCGTACACGTTTAAGTGCATGGGCGAGGAGAAAGAGAAAGAGAGAGAGAGAGAGAGAGAAAGAGAGTGAGTAGCCGCGTTCATGGTAGATCGATAAGAGAAAAGTGATGTGTTTTTCCCCCAAAGGCATTGGGGATGGAACATGAATGTATGAAGGTTATTCCTTTCACTTTCCCTTTGTTTGTTTATTCCCTCAGTTTCACTCGACATTTCACAAATTCAACATTAACCTGGTTGGATCGCTTTTTCTCCCCTGACTTGAACTCAAGTACACTTGGTATGCTAGTTCAATATGTTTAACCACTGTCGAAGCTTTTCAGATAATACTGATTTTTTTTTTCCAGGGAGGGGGGGGGGGGGGGCGTTTTGGTTTGACCTAGAATGGGTTGAATTATCTTCTGCAAGCTATAGTCTTCTCCTTTATATTGATTAAGTCTCTTTCGGTAAAAACATTGTTGAATGTTTGGCAGCAAAAATATTCCATCACATTATTGGTATTGTTAATGAATGACCCTCTCCAGCAGCACTGGTAATTTATTAACGTTATTTCGCATTTCTAATATAAGTTTGAAATAATTAGTGTTATTCATTGGAATATGCAGGAAACGCAAACATGAGTACTCCAGCCCTGCACGCTGTATTCCATGATTTTGTATCTTATATTTTATTCTACATTTCGACGTATCAACCAATTTAACCTTCTATATATCAAGCTTTTTTTATTATGTAAATGTAATGTCAGAGAATAGTTATCACGTGTGTTTTTTCTGGTAAAGTCAAGTTAGGTTTTTAAATCCTATGTTGTTGTTGTTTTTTTTTACCATACAATGTCTCTGATATAAGTGTATTTTTCAAGACTCGCCCCTTCGCATGCCCCAGAAATCTTTACGTGATCTGGTGATGTCACGTCATACAATACTTTTTGTCCCTTTTAACCGTATCTAAGCTGCAGCGAACCTAGGGTCTAACTTTTCTTGCAAAGACCTCTCGTGTTACAAGTTGTCAACATTTAATCGTTCATGTATGAAGGGGCGACTATACAAGAAACGTTACGCACAGCAAAATTTTGTAAAATAACACATCGACACGTGCAGCAATACGACATACTCTCCGTACTCCGTACAAGATTTTCAGTCGAGTTTGATGACTTTCAGATAAACTATAAAGCATATCTCATAAACATCCTCCTTGCAAGTGTTTGTTTCTTTGATGGCACTATATGATTCTTTTTTTTATTGCTGGCAACATGCGTGGTACTTTTGGGGTATCTTGAGGGCTAAATCTACGCCCATTAAAATGTCGTAAGTGAGGAAAGTATATGCCTAATATACTTCAGAGTTTTGCCTTTTGCAATGCCTTACTTTTTTCTTTAACACCTTAAACTGTATCCAGAGCTCTTCTGAATGAGTCTGATTTAAACGAAAACATGTACAAAGAAAAATGGTATAAATAAGGATTTGGATTAGTTCCATTCACCCCAAAATGGCACAAATCTGTTTACAGCTTATGCTTAATGCTTTAATTTACGGGAAGAAAAATACAGCAATTTTTTGCTATTTCAAATAAAAATCTGGTCAGAGCTGTGAATACAGGTGTCCGTTAAAGTATTTACGCTATCTATGTTGCATTTCTTTCTAGGACATCTAGCTGATCAAAATAGCTGAATGAGATGAATTGTGCGGATTGAGTTTACTGTACATTTTTATAACAGAGAGCAATTTATAGTCACCCCTTCTCTCATATTTCTTCCATTTATCATCTTTTTTCCTTCCTGATGTTTTGTTTCGATAAAGGGAGGGTTGTATGTGCCTGAAACCACCCCTTGCACACATCTTATTTTGAGGAGAAAAGGGGGAGGGAGGGGGGGGGGGGGGGCAAAACCATAGTTATATGTACCACCCTATGTTTTCAGTAGTATGTACCAAGGCTCTTCATTCGATATTTTTATCGGTTGCCTGAAATGTGAAGCTCGCCCACAAACGAGAGAGAGAGAGAGAGAGAGAGAGGGGGGGGGGGGGGGGGGTAAGAGAGGTACAGAGAGATGGGAAAAGAGGGAGAGAGAGAGGAAGAGTCGTCATATTCACTGGTGATGACACATAACAGAGATTACATGCCACACTAAATCACACTTCTACACAGCCGCTATTATCTCGGAACTATCACAGTGATGACAACCTTGACTCAATGGCTGAACTCCATAGTCAGTAGTTGCGGGACCAGAGATGGGTATTCCGATGCATAAGGTAAATTGTTAATTTATTATTATTCATTCGTATAAACATAAATTCCCCCCCCCTGGATTTGCCGAAGAAAAGTAGCATATCATATCGAATCGTGCGTAATATATCAAAGGAAAAGATAGCTGAGACTATTATTTCCAACATTGTCAGAATTATAAAATTTTTGATCGTCATATGAAGAAAAGAGGAAAGAAAGTATACAATTAAGAAATTTAGACGTTTTTATAATTATTGTATTTACTATTCTGATCTATCAATTTCTTGTTCTTGAATGTAAACACACACATCCGAACACCCTTACACAAACGCTCACTTTTTTAACACACTCACACACGTATTAATATGACAAACACCATTTATTTAATGAACGATAAAAGAGCAATGCAGATAAAATGCTTTGCTCAAGGGCATAAGTGCCGTACCGGGGATCGAACCCACGATCTTCGCATTTCCAGTCAAGTGTTTTTAACCACTCGACTACGACACCTGTACTCACACAAACTGTGGTCTCCTTTTAGATTGAAGTTTTCATTTCTTATCTTGGGTTGAATTTTTTCAAGAATATGATTGAATCCTCGCTGGCATCGTTCTGAAAAAAGGACAGTAATCATTTCTGCCAAGCACGGTCCGTCCTTTCCTCCCCTGCCATTGTGTATAGCTCAAGCGTGTAATGCATGCACACGTCTAACTTGATTCATGTTACCACATTTGCAATAAAATGTTCTTCTTCCCCCATTTCCTCTAGGAGGGAGGAATTGCTGAACATTAATTTCGAATCGACTTTTACGACAGCGCCGATCCATTTCATGGTCATCACACTGGCAATGGTTTTCGGCATCCATATGGATGGCACTATGCCGTAATCAATAAAAATCGTAAGAAATATTACATCATGTTTCACATTAAATCCCTACAATTATCCACAATCCTCATCGTCGTTAACGTCATCGTCGTCACTGTCAACACCGTTGCCATGATTGTCGTTATCATGGTCGTCGTCGTCCTTGACATAATGGTCATCATTGTCATCGTCATTGGCATCATTAAGAACCCGACGCCGATCTTCAGTCCATCCCGCTGTCGACGGCCGGTGCTCATTGCAATCTGTCCTTGTCATTAAGCTCTACGCGGTCATGTAATTACACTTCTCTAATTGAAGATCATCGTCCATAGCGAATGCAACGCCATGAATTCATTAATAAAAGCAACTTTCTGGGAAGCAAAAGCATTGGTGTATGCCTCCCTCCCCCTCCCCTTTGGTAGTTAGCAGGGCATTAATTACCCGCTTCAACGAACACAATATTATAATTTGGGTATATATTTGTAGATTATGATAAACATGACATTATTTATTGTCCGGTGCATTATTTCAACGGGTATAATAGGAATTTTAACCAGAAGACTAGAGAATTATATTTTTGGGTACGTCATAGGAGACTTGATAACAGTTTTAAAAATACGTTTTGGATAGTGTTCCAGTTTGCTTATTCTTCCTCATTATTCTGTCTACAGATGATCAGAAAAAAAATATCGAGGAAAAACATGTTTACTTGTCATGTTATTTTCGGTAATGTTAATTGTCCGAATTTCAGACTATGTTAGAATTAAAGATGAATGCACCTGCAATCGATATCTACTTGTATATATCAAATTTTGCTTGCATGCTCTGTCGCTTCCTGTTAAGCATTGTGTGTACATCAATTGTTGCCAGACATGTCACAATTATAATTTGTTTACCTTCAGTTGCGTCATAGTCTTCAGTATTCTTTTTGTGCTATTGTACCATTATGAATTATGATATGTGTCTACTTAGCCTAATGCAAATAAACTGTTACACAAGACGGGAAACATCTTGTCAACATTTTCACAAGTAATTTTCTTCTAATCAGACTCAGTAGCCAGATATTTAAATTAATAATTAGAAATCAGAGACGAAGAAAAGAGCAGCAGTGAAATAAATACTTATTGAAAAGAGATGAACAAACCAACTCACCGAGTATATCAAATCAAACACACCTAACTGCAGACCGACATCCTGACTAAAAAGACTTTCTGTGAAAAAGCTAACTCGATCGTAAATATACGGTCGAGCATGTTTGTGGTACATACGAGCTGCATGTAGTTTGCCAATTAAGCAATTTTATGGCCATTATTTTCCCGCCTAATCAATCTCTCAAGTCTTCTGAATCACTGTGGCTTTCGTAGTTAGATAATGCACGTAACATAACCTAAGAAAAACAAATGCAATAAATTCGTCAAATACAAACATGTTCTGCATAACTGTTAATCATATAGGCGCAAGAAAATGACCTTTGTCTCATTGTGATGTTTAAATTGGCTGTACACATGGCCTTTTCTTTCAAAGAAAATATTGATTAATTTAACGTTCCACAAAGTTAGCATTTTTAAATACGATTACTGTGCTATTTAAAGATTATATGATCTACTTTCTCTGAAATTCATAACATTACGTAACACAATTATCATAATAGCGTAATGCATAATGTGTTACCACTTTCAGATGTCTTTTGTCAAAAATATTCAACCCTTATGAAGAACAAGTTGGTTTACGTTTTGTTTCACTCAACATGCATACCGACCTTCTAAACAGGTTGACAAAAAGTTAATGAATATTCCCAACAAAAACATAAAATCCGCGCAACTACCCGAGTACTACACAATCTGATCATTACCCCCCCCCCCCTGCCAGCTACCCCGACAATCATGACAACTATGACAACTACCCCGAGACAATTAATCCCGTGGGCTCGCCTCAAGTTTGGATAGATTGTTCAAACCAGTTGGCTTCACTTTTTTGTATTTTTTGTATAATATCAAACAGTTGGTTCTTAATACTTTAGGGCAGAACAATCAGAGAAATCAGATCAACTCTTCAGGCTCCACCTATATAACTTCGATTCATTTTTACTTCAATTTCAAGTTACCATGGCAACATCTTCCAAGCGTTTGTCAGTGTCAGCAAGTATAAATCATCTTTTATTTATCATCTTAAAATCACTGTTGGTTGCACAAAAGATGCAGATACGCCGAAAGTGATGGAGCTTGATGACAGGTTTAATTTTATTTGGACAGATTGTGTATGTTTGGTCAATAGAGGTGGAAATATCAAGCATAAAGAGTCGACTACTGGACTATAATATGCAATTATACAATGTGAAAAAAAAACCGGTCTGGAAGCATTTGGGAAAGGTTGATTATGTAGTACATAAGAACTAATGTACCTTCTGAAGTCTTGGAATGATGAGAAATGAAAGGAAAGTGACCCAATCTTGCTGAAAAGCGCACGCTATTTATCGTCATATTTCGAATATGGTGGAATATGCAGAACAATCCTCCTCAGGGGCTGTTTTTGTACTATAATGTTCTTCCAAACTGACATCAAAAGAATGAGAATCACAATTTATTTGCCTCTCCACCAGAACACAAGGAACACATCCTTCTCTTAAAAGACGGGAAGCATAACCCCTCTGGCAAAAATACAATAATTCAATTTTGCCGAACAGATAGAGGCACAGAAGAATAACACAGAAAATGTTATTTGATTTGATTTGATTTGATATGTTTTTATCGATTTCCAGAAGAGGGAGGGGGTGGTGTCGACTAGATTAGGGTCGATAAACTTATCTGGATTAATTTGCTAGAAAAGCTTGAGACAGACTTATTATCTTAAAGCCCCTTTTGAATCAATGTACATGTATTTTTTTAATACTCACGAACACAAATAAGGATACATCGACTGCGGTAGTCACCCTAAATTTGGGATTATTTCGCCCTTTATATAGGGGAGGGGTGGTTATATAGATAGATAGAGACATAGGGTGAGATGGAGAGAGAGAGCGAGAGAGGGAGAGAGAGAGAGAGAGAGAGAGATAGATTGGGGTTGTCAGTTTATCTCACTCTGTATGTATCAACATTATATTACTTTTATGCTCTCCCAAAGGAAGCACCTGAAAATAAGCAACATAGTTGCCATAACGTATTCAGCCGGTGCATCCTTGCTCGATAGACAGCACAGTATTAATCACGCAAGCCAGTACGTACAAGCCTAATAAATCCTTCAATAAATCCTTCAGAGTTGTCAGGATCAGTTGCAATTTTGGCATTGACATTGAACAGTGCAGACACAATAGAAGACTACTAACCCTCATCGAGCGGGCGAGTCTGTGGGTGGCGGATCCTGCGCAAGATGTCGGCATGGTCGGTGAATAATATATACAGGGTAAGTCCCTTTTTATCTGAAATAGAAGTGGCATACGTTCAAGACTATTCGATGGAATAAACCTTGTGTTCGATTCTTAAATAAAACCACAAAGCAAATTTTCCCACTTGAATGTTCATTCATGATAAATGTTCATATGCATGAAGACAAAGAAGGGGTGAGCTGAGGATCTATTTAGTGTTCTCTGTCTCTATGACATTTTAGAATGAGCGTGTAAGAACTGCCCTCAAACATTACCAGTTATTATAATATGTTATAACTTTGTTAGTAGTTTTAAATTAATATTATGTTTTTCCCTGACTTTAGTATCATATGACCAAAATGGTGATAGAATGTATTAAGACGGGTGTATTTTTTCACTTTCACAGGTCATTGCAAATTAATTAGTATTTCATATATATACATTATCTTATGTATATATATATATATATATATATATATATATATATATATATATTATATTGCTTCGTTGTATAACATTAATTCAAGTGTACATGTATATAACACCGTAATATCTAAATAGTATATCAAAGAAACACTACTGTAATTTTTCAACATCAAAGTTTGTATGTATGACACACAACTTTTTAATGATTTATAAATGTTAAGAAATAATGAAAAATATGGTAATTCTTATCATGTGTTGTTTTGGGCCTCCAGTATTAGTTTAAAGCCGCATATCCTAATATTCATAATTCCTTCTATTCGCACTGCAAGACAAGATAGCGTCAAACCATTTTCTGACCATCGCCTCCGACGGACACCACTTCTTAGTCTTCGCTATCCAGACCTTATGATTGCAGGTATTCTTGAGTGAATAATACAGAACAGCCTGATGTTATTGCTTGAGAATACACGTAGTATAAGGGTCACTCACCGCCGGACCGGACCGGGAGTTCAGCGAGAAAGGGTCACGCGGCCATGGTTCAGGGAGCCAGCGGCCCGGCGAAACCAGAGGAACACATCTAATCCATCACCAACTAATGAAAATCCACTGAGCAATAACGTAGCATCGACTGCACCATGTACACGGAACGTATATATAGAAAAAGGGATGCCCTTTTGAGGGTGGCAATATTCCTTGGTCTGATTTAATATGCAATATAGCGGATGCAGATAGTGATGCAGTTTCACTTGACATATAGAAACATACACACGATTATTGTTTTAACATTTGCCATAGAGGAAGTAGCATTGCATTTAAATACGCCAATATTCTTTATTAAAGATTACCGATAATTTGATTAAGTGCACTATACAGTCCCTAATGGGAAATATATCTTACATGAAGGCATATGTTTTATTGGAATTGGCGAAATTTGTTTTATCAGTCATTAAATAATTTCCAATAAATTATTGACTTTTTTTAGAGTCTAGTTAATTGCTTCCACTATTATTTTAAAAAATACATGAATTTAAATTCACATTTCTTCTTTGGCGCTGGTTCCAATTACAGATCGAGCACACGATCTTTAACACTGGGAGTAACGCCTAAACATTGGTTTACAAATTAAAATTCCTTCATTTACAAACTATTGTCCACGGCGGACCGTTGAATATTAATGAGCCAGAGAGAAGAGGATATTGGGAATTTGATTCCAGTTCATCGTGACTTGGCCGTGAACCAGAATAACCCGGTGGTTAAGTCGCTGCCCTGCAAGCAGTAGATGATAGGTTCGAATCCCGCTGGTTCCAATTTTTTCTGACTTGTGATTTTCATTACAGATCGAGCACACGATCTTTAACACTGGAAGTAATGCCTAAAAATTTGTTTGCAAAATTTCTTCTCTGATGTGTAAAATAGAAAATGCCTTATTCGTTAGTAATAATGACAAATATCAAATTCATAATTTTCTTTGCCAAGTATTGCAAAATGTACTGAGAAAACCAGGCTTCTTGCGTGTACAGGCTTCGGTAAGTGTATATAGATATATCTTAAGTTGCATCTACTTAAAATTATGACTTTAAAGGCATTTGCAAATTAGAGGGATGGTCACTTTAGTAACGTAAACAATGGTAGATTGGACTTCATATTGAGACTTCTTTTGGAATCTTAAACAATCGAATGAGTAGTAACAAGATGTTCCATTTATATTATAATAGGAATTCATTGTATCTGTAATGATAATGGTTTCAAAAGCATGGAAACATGAAGAGTTGATGTAAAATGTAAAATATATGCTCATGTTAGAATTTTTTTAAGTGTCTTAATATGGCATTTAAAAATATGTAATTGAATTCAACTGTGTGTATATATATGTGTATATATATATATATATATACAAAGTTGAAATATTGAGTACTTCCAAAGAGTGCACTATGCCTTACAGCAGAGCATATTAATCAATGGACCATTGATATATATATATATATATATATATACCCCTAATGGGTACATTAGGAGGACAGTTTTTGTTCTTTTTCTTTGTTCAACTGTCGACCTAATGTACCAACTGTCTACCTAATGTAGGGGTCGCTATTATGACGGAATAAACCGCATTGTTAGGTGTCGACCTAATGTACCCTTTATTATATATAAAATTGTGAGAAATGAAAATGAGAGAATAATGGTTGCGTAGCTTAAATCAAAGTTCTCCAGAGCTGTCCTCCCTTAATGAAAATTTTGCAAAGGTTGAAAAATGTCTCTGCCGGGAATCGAACCCGGGTCTTTGGCTTAGAACGCCTATGCCATAACCACTAGATCACGGAGACGGGCCAATGGTTTGGGCGACACCAGATTCAATTGGCCGAAAGATTGACAAATCTTCAACCTCATTAATTAATTCCTTTGTCGGGGCAGGTGAGTTTTGAACAAAGACAAGCCGAGTGCTTCAGCTGGATCCAAGCGAATGCTTTGAGATACATGTATACATTAGAATAATTATAAACAATTGTAAGGAAATAACATATACAACAGCTTTGGCAACCTTTGCAAAACTTCCAAAAAGGAAGGACAGCTCTGGGGAACTTTGATTTAAGCTACGCAACCATTATTCTCTCGTTTTTATTTCTCACAATTATATAATTTCCACGAGAGTTGCCAAAGCTGCTGTAAATGTTATTTCCTTACGATTTAATATTAAATATGTAATTATATATATAATTACATATTTAATTATTCATATTTCATATCATATTCTGCGTTTGCTTATTTATATCACATTATTAACAATTATTACCAGAATTTAATCGTGTAGTGGCGTTCATTCAAATATCTAGATGATCACCACAGTTTTACCTATGTGCTCATTTTAAACCTACAGTACTCTGACGTGTCACTGTTATATCACTGGTTTAAAGTGCATATTTTCCTTCTATACGTTGTACATGTCCTTTAAAATATCTAGATGAGTATACATTGCTAACGAATGGCCCGTCAGTTTAATATCACTCGTGACTATTACATTAATATTGAGAACATCAAGTCAATATAATAATTGGAATATGCTCGAGCATAACGACTGGTTCGCAAGTCCATCAATGCCCATAGAGAGTAATGAGACTCGTTTTTGAGAAAGCAATAGTGTTTAGGAGTCGAAAGCCGGTAGCCTGGTAGTATTTACTTGCGGATTAGGTTGTGTAAACTTCACACAAATCCATTCGCATTGTGTCCATTGTAAACCCACAAAAGTATCCTATCGCTTTGTTATGTTTCATATAAATTCCTCATTTTGTTCATCTCGGTAATGTTTTTCGTCACTGATATGGAGGGATCGATGGTGTATTATCATGATTATGAATATTGTCAAACTTCTAGGGCATACAAAGGTCACACAATGTAGATCAGACGCAGTGTTCAAATAGTATGTCGATATGGAAGGGAAAGAAAATGTTTATCGGGTGGAAATGTCTCGCCTCCTCTCTCGTTACATTTTCTCAACATGATTGATATTTTTCCTTACTGTGCCATGTCCCTTTCTCTTAATTAGATTTGATTATCGTATTTTTTTCTTGTTTCAACATTATCATGGTTATTAGTATGATACTGAAACCATCTTCTTGCCAACGAAAATATATATCTATCTATAAAATATTCGTAGCTACATACATTAAAACTTTAATAGAAGAATGTGTATTCTTTTAGCAATTCACAAGATTATGGAAATAAATGAGTGAGGCTGAACTAAAACCGAATTATCGAATTTATCTGGTTTGAACTACTAGCAACTGAAAATAAAGAACTGACGCTTTATTCCTACATTTCTCTTGTTTTGGAAAATATGAAGACGTGTGACTAAATAATCGTTTTGTTTAATACATTGATAATAAAGGGGTTGAGTGTTCGAATTCCAGCCCGGCACTTACCATGCTAATGTCTTTTGGGAAGACATTTCTCCACGTTTACCACTCTCCACCAAGGTGTAAATGGGTACCCGATATGCCCAGAATGCTATACAAAAATCTACCATTATCCTTATTCTTATTAACATGAAACAACACACAACATATGTAATACAAAGTAGGGCCTAGTTCTCCAACCAATAACACTTTCACATAGAAGAATATGCACACGTCACTAACCAAAGCAAGGCTTACGACAAATGTAGACAATAACAAATCGTCAGTAACTGAAGATGTCATGGATGTATTAATACAAAGGCAAACTGACAGCTGACGTTTTAACATTATTGCTGAAGCTATTTGGGGATGTTTTTCTTTCCACGGTCAACATGCCAAGTTATATTTTGAACGGTACACCAAGTTTTTAACGTTTCCCCGCCGTTTTTCTTTGTACCCAATGGCGTTTATAGGAGCAAGCTCGGCTCTTAAAAACCTATGATGACATGGCGTGTCCCGGAGGTACCGATCTAGCTAGTGGAACATGAAGAGTCATGCGGAAGAAATACATGGAGAGCATTTTAAGCGAATAACAGTCATGTAGTTATTTCACATGACAGGGACAGGCGCAACTAATGTAATAAAACAACTCGTAGTTCTACCTCGAGCAACATTCCAACGTGCATACAAAACATCACCAAGTCTGGAAAAAAAATATAAGTCTGTGTCTTCTATTATCAAAGCAAAGCGTGAGCAATGAAGTTCTTTGCTCCCCATTACAAAACTAGTTGAATAGTGTCATAACTAACGCTTACTGTGCAATTGTGCCATTTGGCATAGCCTCTTCACACAAACACTGCAGAAGAATATGAGTGTGGCACCAGAGAGTTAACTAAAAATGGCCGTTTAATATATGGCCTGAGTTATAACCTTACTGAAAACTGATTTCAGAATTATTACATACACAAAATACGTTAAATGAGTGGAATGAAGAAGCAATAATTGAAGAGAATGTTCAGTTTTGGTAAAGGTGAAAACTATTTGTGGGCTTTTCAATCCTTTTTTTAATGTCACTTTGGAATGATACGATATAATAAAATGTCTTCTGAAAGGGATTGCTCTTCAATGCCCCCATATTCGAAATAATGATAAGAAATAGCTGAAAAGTTGTGTGTGTAGTCCAATATATACATTTCTGTGTGTAGTAGATGAGACTTTCAGTAAGATTGAGTCCATATCCTATCATTTTGATGATTTTAAAACCTCACAGTGTACATCAATTCCTATATACCATTTAATCAACCTTTCATATACTTACTTTCACGATGTAATCGCCTGACAGGAAATCTACTTTATCTTTAAAACATGTATAATATTAAAAAAAAGTGATATGTGCTGTTTTGGTTTTCTAGTAGCATACTTAGATGTCGTGATATACACAAAATCAGAGAACAACAAGAAAGAAGAGAATCACTAAAGTCTTATTAAATAACATACTATTCACATTATGTTTACGTACTTGTGCTGAATTACAATGGAATCGAATAAAAGTGAATTACAAGATATGCTACAGTGCTTTTACTGAGCATGTCCCTGTTGCCTCGTGTGTTTGCTCCTATTAATTGATAATTATATGAAGGACCACATCGGTTACTTCTACAACTATTATATTCCTCAAAGTGCTTTTAATATATATTTTTTAATTTTAAAAATGTTGAAATTAGATATCGTGAGCAGTTTATTTTATATCGGATGTGATAGTATTCCATACATAGAGGGGCCGCAGTACATTATATGCACATGTATTTTGAAGTATATAAAACATACGGCTGATAGTCCACATTCAGCTTCAATATTAGACTGCTGCTGGTCTTCCAAGGAGCCAGATTGCTAACATGAAAGTAGTCACCCACACCAATCTCCTACCACACCCTCATCCAACCCCACCCCAGGTGCATATTAAAAACTTCTTTCAACTGAACAAATATCTTTTATAAAGATAAATTTAAATGAATTAAACTTGGTGACATTACGCGCAAAAGGGTAAATATTCAGATGCGCAGCTCTATAGGAGAAAGATCTACACCTGCTTGTTTTCGGTTGAGATAAGCATAATTATTCTTATTTCGGAGGGGGTAAGCAGTAGCTTTCATTTTAACCATAGCTTTCATATATTCAGGTGTGTTTCATGAAGCTGTTCGTAAAGTTACCCATGACTTTACGAGTGACTTGAATATTTTTTTGATATGACAAGCCAAATGGGATGCTCAATAATTGCATCAACTAAAGTTGAACTGTGCAGATGTAGATTAACATTTTTATTATAACACATATTTTTGATGCAAAGTATATTTTTGCCATAATTTAATTGAGGTTATTGGAAATACAGTCACACTTAAAACATCAGTAAAAACTTTGGACATCCTATCTGGCACTTCATATTCAAGTCGTTCGTAAAGTCATGCGTAACTTTACGAAAATCTTTATGAAACACCCCCTGGTGTCATATTATTAAAAACCGTATAAATAAATAATATCAAATGTGTGTATTGCCTTTTTTGTATAGTGTGTATTTTTGTATTGATTGATTGAATTTATTAACAACACATCATATAAATGACAGTATATTATGAACAATCATACCATGTACTAAAGAGTAATAATTGTACATGAATACATATACATAAAAAGTAAAAGTAATATATATATATATATATATATATATATATATATATATATATATACTGAACTACAAAAGAAGCGTCGCACTTTTCAAATTGATATCTTTTACACATGATATTGGAATTTGATACGTAAAATCACATTTTATGCTTTTGTAACATCACAGATATAGCATTGACCGTCCATAACACATCATCATAACAAAATGTGATTTCTGTCTAGGATTAAAACTCACATCCTTTCCGTGAACATGGTAGTGCACTCGTGTGCGGCTTTTTGAAAAGCATGATGCACATGCACATCCTCTATCCAGTGGGGTTAAAAGGGACCCAAAACCTTCATCCTGTCATTCGTTTCCTGAGCGCTGTCACCATGCCACGTCTGACTCGAAACCAGAAGGAACAAGCCATCGGAAGTCTTCATGCTGGCCAACGTCCTAGAGTCATTGCCAACGACTTCAATGCAGCGTTCGGACAGTAGAGAGACTGCGGGAGCGATACAATGCAACCAACAGCACCAACGATCGTCAGCGCAGTGGTCGTCCCAGGGTGACAACAGCACGTCAAGATCGCCATCTTCACCGGGACCACTTGCAGGATCGCTTCCGCAGAGCAACAGAATCGGCTCTACAGACTATTGGCACACACAACAGACCAATTTCTGCACAACTGTTCGTCGTCGGCTGAGAAGCTTCAACTTGTCTTGTCGGCGTCCTGCTCGGGGCTCTATCCTCACCGTTCGACATCGTCGGGAACGTCTCCTGTGGGCCCAACAACGTCAGAACTGGCGCTATCAACGACGAGAGTCGCTATTGCACATCTGTATTTGTTAAACAAAGCAAAACATTTTTTTTCAGTTTTCACTCTTGAATAAAGAATATGTGTCATTGTAAATAAAACAGTTTCAAACACATACATGTGCGACGTTTCTTTTGTAGTTCAGTATATATATATATATATATATATATAAAAATAAAAAATACATATACATATACATATACATACACACACATATATATATATATACATACACATATTCATACATTAATGAACAGAAATGGATTTACAATGATATGTAGTCATAGATCTACATAAAGTTCAACGTACATGACAATGTAATATAGATGTACTAATACTGAGGTGAAGTACTAATACTGAGGTTAATTGGAACTAGAAGTTACTAGTCGAGCCTAGTCCCATTCTTTTGGCAAGATAGTAGCTACATGTACAATTTTTAATTCGTATGTAAAAAAAAAAACATATATATTTATAGTATATGAATAGGGGTCAATTTTCAAAATGCATGTAAACACTCGGCACGATGAATATTAAAAATGTTGATTCCTGATTATTTTGTCGCTTCTATATTCCCCAAATCATTTCAAAGAAAAGGCTGATATGTGCATTAATGAACGACCCCCTCCCCCGAAACATTGCATATAAAATCCACGAATGTATTTGGTCCAAATCTCATTTTTTTAGCTGTCAATTCATGAATTGGGTGGAGTTCTGCAGAAAAGTAAAGTTTTAGCACATACTTTTCACACTTTTGACAATATACATGTATATTCAGCTATAAATGTTATACTGTTCAATTGGTATTATTGTAAGAGAATAGAATATGATATTCGACTTAATATCATTGATAAACTTGTTACTCTGCAAACAGGTTGTGAATCTAAAAAAATATTGAAAGAGAGAGAAAGAGAGAGAGAAAGAGAGAGAGAGAGAGAGAGAGAGAGAAAGAGTGAAAGATCGAGATCGTGTGAATGTTGAGCATGTTGAGAGCGAACGTGCTTGTGTGACTCAGTTGACAATGACATATAAAACATTTATTCCCATGAAAAGAGACAGCACATTTGCCTCATTCATTCTTCAAATCTAAAGAGATTAACCCAATCCTACTGGTAGGTGCACGTGTTAAAGAACCCCTGCAACCAAATGCAACCCAAATGCTAGTTTTTTTGCTGTTGATGTGCAGGGATGGATACAACTAACATTTTGTTATTCAAACATCTTAATATGTTTCATAGATAGAGGTGTTGGGATCAGTGTCCCCGGACTGTGAACCACGAGGTCCAAGGTTCGAATCCCACCGCACCACTAGCGTCCTTTGGCAAGACGTTAATCTACATTTGCCACTCTCCACCCAGGTGTTAAATGGGTACCCGGTAGGATGCGAAAGTTAATGTCGTTTGTTTAGCAATTCGAGCGCCACTGTGCTGCTCTTGCTGGAATACTCCCCAGGGAGCGGATAAAGTGCACACATTGTGTGCGGGCATGTCAGAATCCGAGGACCGGGGTAATAATAGTATCGTAATATGTAAAGCGCTTTGATATTAGTTTACTTCTGAAAAGCGCTATATAAATAGACGTTATTCTTATTATTATTATTAGATTTTTAAATATTTTTGAAATATTTTTTCCAACCTCCTAAGCTCCACCCTAAAAAAAAAAGCTCCAGATCTCATTCCTGCAATGACATCATCTGTCAATCATCAGTCAGCTACACTAACATTCTACAATAGACAGAGGAATGTAACTTCCCCCAGCTCAGCACATGCTCACAATAGAATTCATGTTTTTGAACAATACCTCCTCAGTATCATTCTTTTCCTGGTGATCCTACATCATGTCTGACATAGCAACTACTATGTAGGCATTGTCTATTAGACCAGATGGTCATCTCTGGCAAAGCTACATACCACTGTCTCTCCTTAGCTCACTAATGATTGACAGATGATGTCACTGCAGGAATGAGATCTGGAACATTTTTTGAGGGTGGAGCTTAGCATGTTTGCGAAAATGATTTAAAAAAATCTATGAAACATATTTAGATGTTTGAACACCAAAACATGAGTTGTATGCATCCCTGCATATCAACGGAAATCAACTTGAATTTGGGTTGCAGTGGACCGTTAAATACGCGAATCAGATACTTCGACTGTATGGCATAGTCTTTGAAAGAAAAGAGACGCAGTGCGCATCCAGACTCCTCGTTAAACATGAAAAATTGGTGTTGCAGGCACCCATAATTATATCCCCATCCCTTTGCCTTCATCATCAGAAGACCCATCGGAACTGCACCAGTGATTCACCCACGCTCGCTCCATTACTGGATGAGTATTATGTCGATGATATACTCAGCAGTTTAACATTTTCAGCGAGCGCGTGATTATTTAGATCATGATTTACGAGCGCTGTGACTGCATACGATGAAGACTCTATCCATTATACAGTAGAAAATGCATGCCTTAATTTCTCACATAAATTGTCCGTGCGTGATTTTTTCCTCCAAACCGAGGCCCACATTTTTGTTTTCTCTCTCTCTCTCTTTTCTCCCGTCTCGCACACAGAACGCTTGCGCCTGGAGGGAAAATGTAAATGCATGCATCGAATTATGGACGTTCAATTGAGGCAAAGTTTTTTTTTTTTTTTTTACAAACGTGCATGAAACGATGGACAATGTTAATTAATTAAGGCAACCTGGAAAATGATAACCATTTTAAAAAGCGCACTTTCTTCAAAAATATTATCCTCATTAATAAACATGAATATTTATGTTGTGTCCGAATAAACTCGATTTTTTGTAAATAACATTTATATTTATAACAAAAATAGGCTTAAGCAATTAGATTAATATCACATTTGCCAGGGGAGTATCCAGAAATGGTGAAATATATATGCAATCTTATGCCGTAAATTCATTGTACCTCAGATAGCTTACATTGAACGTTGTTTCTTATTTACATGCGATCATATGATCCTTTGAATAGGCGTTTATCCTTTCTTCGGCTTGGCAATCAATATAACGGGTTGATGGCATCTAACAAAGATATGAAAACATTAAATAATGCATTGACCGTAAAATCATGATTTTATTGTTTTTGGATAAATGGTTGTAATTTTTAACAACAACAAAAACCACCACACACACACTCACACCTCTGTTGGTACACACACACACACACAGAGCATCAATTTTTTTTGTCTTTTTTTTTTTTGCATGTGAATAGTCTATTCTCTTTACTTAAAAGTTATTTTTTTTTACACATCAGGAGGATATAAAAATTAATATATAATAATATAATACAAAATATATTTGTTAATAATCTTTTTAATGGCTATATTTCTTACATTAATCTCAAATGATTTATAAAGCATAAAAAATAAAAATATATATAATCTAGAGCCTTTACCGTGTTCTATTTGCAAGAGGAGAGGGAAGCGAGACCCCCCCCCCCCAAAAAAAAAAAAATAAAAAAATAAAAAAAAATAAAAATAAAAAAAAGATTAAAAAAAATATATATATAAATAAATAAATAAAAAAATAAAACATAAATAAATAAATTTAAAAAAAAAATATTACTCATCCGATCGTTCTGACCGTCAATAAAATGTTATTTCATTTAATGGCTTCCCTTGTGAAAGTCACTTTCATGAAATTAATATAATAATTTGAAATTTAAAAACTGCTATAAAAATCAAAGTTATTTTTTTTTATGGTTGACAAGATGTCGGTCTATTCATTTATTTACAGACAAATTGCTATTTCTATGAGATGACAATGGGTTTGACACTTTGCGCTCCATAAGTCTCAAGCCCGGCTCACACGAGGCGTCATTCCGATTGAGTCTGCGAAGACAGTTA
The DNA here is from genome assembly GCA_025617745.1 of Heliocidaris erythrogramma. Lineage (NCBI taxonomy): Eukaryota > Metazoa > Echinodermata > Echinoidea > Camarodonta > Echinometridae > Heliocidaris > Heliocidaris erythrogramma. The sequence continues at coordinate 30,553,305 of CM046859.1, forward strand.
ACCCACACGCCGGTTATTTAAAGTATCGTTGCACCCTTCATTTTGCATTCACTCTTTCATGACCTTACCATTCACTGACGCAGTCCTTACGTCAGCAAATGACGCTTCGTGTGAGCCGGCCTTAACTCAAGCTTCTTATTCATGATTTGAAACTTGGATGAGAGTTAAAGGTTGACTAAATTAGAGAGAAAATGGGTGCTGTTTCCATGTATTTTTGCCTTCTAATCACGAATCTGGCAATCGATTGTCCAAATTATGTCTCGTTTTGGCGAAAAAGGGGGAAAAGTAGAGGTTTTGGGACCGTTCCTTAAAACTCGTGAGCTGATTGGCTAATTAACGTCACACCCCCAAGTGACGTATGAAGAGTAAGAGGCACAAGATCTGCAGGCTGCAGCATATAACATTGTACATACAATGCTGTATTTGACTCCTCTGCTCAACAGACAATTTATAAAAAAGGAAATTAATCATAGTCTTAGGAGTGAATAATAATTATCAATATATTTTCTACAAGATCAGCAAACACTTTTGCCCAAATATACAGCTCTTGTTCTGTTTTTTAACTTTTTTTAACAATGTTCTCATCCATCTGAGCTTGCCGAACGAAAGTTTTGCATTGGTCTTAAACGCGTGCACAGCCGTTATGCGTCTGTACAATGTACTACACATCTTTAGTGCGGCAGTTACTATGTTCCCCTCGTACTTAGCGACTGGTGATCGCTTTTGTTTTGTTTATTTCACTTTCGGCTTTTTTTTACTTCGCTTTACATACTACGGTAGTACTGACTTAGATTTTGGCTGAATTCGAGTAACTTATAGAGAGATAGAGAGATGAAAAGTGACCGCGATTCCGAGTTGGAGGACTTTTTTTTTGGAGCTAGATACGAACTCTGATTTATCAGATGATTTATCAGATCCCGAAGGCAAAGAAGGTCAAGTGGCAAGGGGAATTCGACCATATTATATGTTTGAACCCCTCGCAGAAGACGCGCCGTGGCCTGGTGAAGGGGCCGTGGGTGAAGTAACTCCAGGGAGCTCCAACTCGTTGGAGCTATATACGGGTGAAATAGACCGAAAATTCTGTCTCTCGTTCGTTAGCTCTTCACATAGCTGACGAAGGAGAGACAGAATTTTCGGTCTACGGGTGAAGCTGCTGCAGCTGCTGGAGATGATGTCGTTGAAAAAAAGATTGGAAGACTTGACTCCAAGTTTGATCGTTGGAATAGCTGAATCTTTTAGCTTGCTTTTCCTTTTCTTCATGCCAAATTCGGAATACAGGCCAGGATCCTCAAAATCATCTTCGGCAAAGCCCTTGCCACTCTGCCCGCGTGAGCTTTACCTTTGGCTTTGCGACCCACAATTTCCGTAGATTTTCATCTTTAGGAAAAAGATGTAGGCTTACATAATCTTTAGGGGTCTTGCTACAGCCCGCAAATATACACCGATTATTGATGAAACTGTGTGCCAAAATCAACGTTATTGTGAGGAATTAAACACGAAACTATGCAATGCAAACGGTCGATGCGGTAAATATCATGCTCGCGCTCGGCACCGTACCGGGCTGAGCCTGCCAGGCCTGCGGGCGTGCACGGTATACAGGTGGGTGGAATATTTTCCTTTACTTTTCGTACGTCACAAATCACGTGATCACGATGTCGCTTCGATAGGTTTTTTAGGGGCGGGGCTTATGACTGTGTAAATCAGCAAAAATGTACTTTTCAAATGATTATGAAATACGACTGATTGCATACAAAAGTGTGTGATAGATATTTTTTGGCTCCTGATGACCCCTTCTGACAGAAAATGGGCAATTAATTTTCTATTTTAGTCACCCTTTAAGTGACTTTTTATCATTTAGTCGGCTTAACATTTTATGAACCCAGAAAAGTTTTGTCCATTTATTTTTTCGTGTGGACTTGTGATCCATTGTTGTCCCCGAACAATTCTTTGTTGCCCAAATATCAACTTTGAGCATTTTGCATAATTTGCATAAATCCAAAACAATAAATATAATACAGGCAATGTTAAACGACCCATTACGACTTACGCACAATGTGCGCGCTGCACCCAACGCAACAGTGTTGTTAATATTGTGCAATGAGACCAGGGGGTGTTTCACAAAGCTGTTCGTAAAGTTAGGAATGACTTTACGAACGACTGGAACATGTTCTTGGGTGCTATACTAATCAGATTCTCAATCATTTAGCACAAGAACTGTTCACCAGTAGTGCGTAAAGTCGTGCGTAACTAACAAACAACTTTATGAAATACCCCCCTGTTCTGGAATACGATGCCACGTATGTCCTCCGTCCGTTGCGTCACAGATTATGCTGCATAATATGAATAACGCATTAGATTTTGATATGCAAATTACGCAAATCGCTCAAGGTTTCTCCTTGGGCAACAAAACTGAAAATATATTACCACTGACGATTTCAAATAAAAAAAAACAAACAAACTTCATCGGAATGAACTTTTCTAGGTTTACTGTCGGCTGTATAGGAGCGTGAAATGGACTAATTACTTATCTGTATGGCTTCATATCTAGTTTAATAGAAGCCATTCAACTGATGGCTGTTTCCTTTTGATAGAAATTCAAGGACCTATTTCAAAAGTCATGCCCACAAATATATCCACACTGAAACCCTATTGATTTATATTAGAAATATATATTCAAAATATTTACAGTTTCTCCCTCTGTGAAAGAAGGTCAATCAAACCCAAAATATAACGAGCATATTTTGAGATGGAAAATTCATATGAATTTCTTTTAGAAGTATTAAGTTATGACAGTTCTTACAGGAAGCGAAGAAAGGAAGGGATCTGAACGTAACTGTTATAAGGATTCTTCAAGGGGGGGGGGGGGGGGATGCAAGAAGATTTAAAGGGGTGGGGGGATTGGAATTTAAGTGAAAGATAAGCCGACAATTAGACGGAGATAAAGCAAGACCCATACGTGAAATTTCAGATGTGATGAAAAAGGTGTCACAAGAAGAAAATTGGCGTCGATTTTATGGGGCCTTGGAGCAGCCCCCCTAAATAGAAATAAATAACAAAATCAATAAAATGTGTATCATATTTCAATTATCAATTGTAAGGCAAGGAGAACACGCAATATGCTAGAAATGAAAACACAAAGAAATATTCCAACTTTAATGGGTTTGCCCTCCCCCCGTCCGCCCTTCTATTCTGAAAAATAGAAGAAGAAAGATCTGTAGCTCGATATACGGCATAAAAACAGAGGAAGCTTTTGAGTGTCTTACATCAACGCCAGCCCATATACATGTACAATCGATATTGACACGATAATGTAGAGTGTTCAAACATTGCTACACAGCCGGCTGTATATATTTGCGCTTCTAAGTTATACTCCCTCTCGGGACTCGCGGGGCAACTAGTAGATCAACTTCGGGGTTTTTTTTCTTTAAAGTAATGCATGATAGGATAAGGATATGAAACTCTAGATTTATTAACTACATCGATATTTCACCCATCAAGCATGTCAAGCATTCTCCTTTAATTTCATATTTTTTTCATTAACATTTCATACATTTCATTCCATGAATTTCATTCGCCGAGGAAAGCCCGACTCACACGAGGTTTCATTTGCTGATGTCAGGACCGCATCCAGTGACTTGTACGGTCTTTTGCGCGTCATTAAAAGAGTGATGTGGTACAAAAAAGGATAACAGGGGTAAGAGTTAACCCGTTGACTACTGAATTCTTTCATTCCCATAGGTTTAACACAGGAAGCACCCGGTTCCAGTAGGAAATGGGTTAATTGCCTTCTCAGGCTCACATTCGTGCTGGTAAGGATGGGTGTGACAGTACTGAAAGTTAATGATGCTTGCACTACAGGTGAAAAAAATGAAACTTTTGATCGTTGATAACTCCTAAAAGAAAAAAACAACTCGTATCAGGCTTACGTTTGCAAATGGTAACGTTGAATAATTTTAAATTTATTTTGAATAAGTTTTATCATATTTCTTTGAGTATTATTCTTAAAATAAAGCTCTGAATGTTTAATTTAATTTCACTTTATTTTTTATGAAAATCAAGATCACAAAAATATGTGTGTGTCAATAATTAATTCAGAACACATCAATGCCATCAGTGCATCGCACCTGTCATTTGTTGGCAAACTTCTGCTATCCGGTGTCATTGATGATTCATGAGTCTGGTTTAATAATGGCGCTCTAAAATTTGATCTGCAATACATATATTGTATTCTGAGGTCCATTCAAGTTTAGTTTTAAAACTTCTAACAAAGATGTCTTACCTTTGATAGGAACGTTTGAAAATACCAGTACGGTGATAAAGCTTTTGTTGAATCAGTTGTCCTGGGAGCGGGCAAAGCAATAATGTCTTCTACTTTCTACCACAGACAAATAATCCTCCACTCAAGATTTTGTCATTGTGACGTCAGTGTTTCAAGATACAATGTCCGTTGAACACGACAACATGCACGAGTCGTCATGCCCATGGTTTCATTCGAGGATAACCGGCATACAAATGCACAGGACTGGCCAAGACGCAAGTCCTGAACGCACAGGTGCAATGACCTAGCGCAAGGTTTCAGATTGGTCCTGGATTCTGGGTCAACGAAACACAGGCGATGCCAATCATTGAATCTACACAAACCTATAAGGGCATGTAGAACACTGGTTTCTCATGTGCAGCGATCGGTCATTATATATATTGTTCGGTTCTATGTTTACTTTGGCGTGAATTCTATTGAATTAAACAATTAAATTACGAAGTTTGAATGACACCTGAGTACAGAGTCTCTGCCGAATCTACACAGTGGTATCAAATGAATCAGTTACATTAGCAACAATAAGTTGCTAAACGCCTTTGTTAGAGGTTGAAATCAAGTGTGGAAGAGTGGACAGCCACTAAATTAAACAGTAATTAATACAGGTTTCCAAAAATGCTCTTTAAAGACCGAAGGGAAACTGATGGATAAAAGACGGCAAATACACCCATGGATAGGGAGGAGTCTCTTCTCTCCCCTAGATAAATTGGGAGATTTTGAATTCCCCTACCATGTTATGATGCACGAATTATAATTTGTTTTTAAAAAACATGTCGAAAGAAAACTCGAATGATAGGACTCAGGGTATGTGTGGAGAGAAGGGGTCCCTCTGAGGAAAAAAAAAGGTCGGGCAGGCTTCTATGGGAGGAAGCGGAGTTACAGCTTAGACCGCGTAGAGGCGCATTAAATATAATGCATCTATTGTTTAAAGAGAATGTTGAGTTCTGGGAGAGGTGTAAAATAATTTGTGAGCTTTCCCATTCTTTTTATGTCACTTTAGAAGAAAATCATACTAGAAATCTCCCCTGATAAAGGATAGCTCTTCAAATGCCCTTAATATTAGAAATAAGGCGAGAAATAGCTCAAAATTTCGGGCCGAACATTCATGCCACTTGAATGTGCAGTCCCATATACCCATTTCTGTATGCAGCACATGGGCTTTTTAGCGAGATTGGGTGAGCTTCTTATCATCTTCATGATTTCTAAACCTCACAGTATAAAACAATTCTTATGTAGACATGATAAACCTTTCACAATAGACCGCTTTCTAAAGTATACAAATTTATGCACATTCGCTGAGCACCTAGTGAAGAGCTATTCCATTAACCTGCTTTTTATAAATGAGCCTCAATGCTTGGAATCCAGTTTGCATACATTATTTGTTGCTATGTCCGGCAAGCCTCCGACAAGCTTTCAGGTTGTCAAGAACAACCTTTCTTTGAAAGGTATGTATAAAATTTCACTCTCATCCGTTTTTCTCTCTTCCATCTTTTTGTTTTGTTTTGTTTTGTTTTGTTTTTTTTTGTGGGGGGGGGGAGGGGGGGGGGGGTTCTATACTCTTATTCCTTCATCACCTTTTCTTCACCCCACTTCTAGTGTTATGATGATGATGATGATTGTGATGACTCACGACTATGATGATAATGATGATTGATGTTGATGAGATGGCGAATACTGATGAAAATGATGGTAGTGATGATGCCGATGGCGATAATGATAATGACGATGAAGATACTGAGGTTGATAGCGATGATGGTGATGCTAATGCTGCAGTTATTGATGATGATTCAAAATAAAATTGTTACCAAGGAATCGTCACTAGGTCAACATGAATTCAAAGTAATGATAATGCATCGATGATGACGATGAAACGATGATTGAAAGCGATGTCGATAGCCAGCGTCGTCGGGGCAATAACGACATCTTCTCTCAATCAATGCTCTCTCGGTTTCTTCCTCGAGTGTGAGTACGCTGCCGAGACTGACCGCGTGCTGGAGTGAAGTGCTCTGATAATAATGCATGCAGGTAGCCAGCGACGCCGGAAGCGCGCCGAACTCGCCGTAATGGATGGCACCGCACGGCCCTTTGTAAATTAAACCCTCCATGTCACCGCGAATCCCGACCTCGGTGAATTTTTCGACTCCCCGTATCTCATCCTCGTATTGCAATCATATTATAACAACTCTGAATTATTGAGATAAATACAGAATACAAACATCAGAATCAGAATAACCAAGAGTAAATAGTTCAATTTTTTGTTAATCATTTTGTTGATAATTGAAGAAAGGTCAAAGGCCTATAGCAAAAGGGTGAAACTATTTTTCACGTTAGAGAAATAAAGATTACAATAATGGCAATTCCCTTCATTTATTGAAAATAAGAAAACATGTAATTGCATAATGATACGTAATAATGGCAACCAACGGAGTAGTTAGACTTCACCTACATACTACTCGAACCACCGCTCACTTTTGAAATTTCCTTTTTTAAATTATTGTTCACGGCACAAACTGTAGACCCGCCGTTTGTTATTTTTATTTTGATATTTTGTTGCGTGTAACGGAGACGGCCACATAAATGCAAAGTAAAAGTACTTTCCTTTCTAACTAATGTCCATTTAATATAATTCATGCCTCCTTTGAAGGTGTACACCAGGTAATGCTTATAGCCATTTTGAATTAGTCAACCGTTTTATATCTTAAGTGAGAACAATATATACTTCATAATTTGAATGAAGCTACAATATTTCAAAATACTCAATTAATACAGAAAATATTTCTATGAAATGGATAGAATAATTTGTTTTCCTAGTTTGACAAATTCAGTTGATATATTATATAAACAAGAAATAATAACAAGTATGATTAATAATGATTATGATGACGATTACGACTATAATGATAACGAGAATGATAATACGACTAATAATAGTAAGAGAGAGATAATTATAATTATAGGAATAATAATAATAATAGTAATAATAATGATAATAGTAATAATAATGATAATAGTAATAATAATGATAATGGCAATGATGGTAATAACTAGGATATTATTTGTTATACAATAGTTTTGCAGCCTGTCTTTATTTTTTAAAGATCATTATCATTTATTACAATATGAATATATTTTGATGTATGTACTTTCATAATAATTTTAAACATATATACTTATTCCTGTTTTTGAAGCCAATTTTATGTAAACATTGCACTATTAATCATAAGACTACTGCATGTGTAATTTTATATTAATAACCCGAAAATTATTTGAATTGAATTAGTAATAATTACAATGATATTTAAAACAATAATAATAACAACGATGACAATAGTAATAATTGTGATAATAATAATAATAATAATCATAATAATAATAATAATAATAATAATCATAATAATAATAATAATAATAATAATAATGCTAATGACACTACTACTACTACTACTACTACTACTACTACTACTAATAATAATGAAAATAATAATAATGATACAATAATGTTGGTATCAACAATAATATTAATCACAAACCTCATCAGCCATGTCCCATTCTTTCTCCCTGATCCCCCTCCCTCTCTCACTCCTTTTATAGTTTTCACTTTCCCTCTATAACCCCTCTCTTTCTCTCCCTACTCTCTCTCTCTTTCTCTCTCATGCTCTCTCTTTTTACCTCCTGCCCCCATCTCTCTCTGTCTCTCTTGATACATTTCTCCCAGAACCCTCTGCCCCCCTCTCTCTCTATCTATGCATATGTCCCTCTTACTGTCTTTTTTCATCTCTGCCGTTCTTAACTCCTCTCCCCCTCTCTCTCTCTCTCTCTTTTCTGCATATTCCTCCGTCATTTTCTCAATCCCCCTTCCCTCTATCTCCCCACCCTCTTTATTTATGGAGGAAATGATAAACAGAAAGACGGTTATAGAGTCATTTTTCATCACCACCCGGTTCACATTTCTGGATGGCGCAGACAATTTTCTCTGGGACAAGGGTGCACTCTGCTTTTCGTGTCACAAATACTCAACGTTGAGATGTGCGCTCTTCTGTCGAGTCCGCCCCACCCCCAAGTGACGGAGACGAATCACGACAAAAGAAAAAAAAATGAGGATGGCACGGAGTTCGGTAGAGTTCAATCGGTCATGCCAAACGTGGGTCCATAATGAAATGAAGAGTGGGAGTGGGTGATGGGAAGATTGTGATGAGGAAGGAGAAAGGCAAGGTGGAAAGATAGGAAGGGGATGGGTGGAAGGGTGTGGGAAATGGCGAGTCGGATTCAATGGAAATAGTTGAAGTGGTTCAAAGAGAGAGAGAGAGAGAGAGAGAGAGAGAGGAGAAAGAGAGAGAGATAAAAAGATAGATATAGAGAAAGAGAGAGAGAGAGAAAGCGGAAGTGAAAGAGAGAGAGAGAGAGAAAGGAAGAAGATAGGTAGAGAGAGAGATATAGAGAGGGAGGGAGAGAGAGAGAGAGAGAGAGAGAGAGAGAGATTTGAATGTTAATTTCATTTGAAACCACGTTCGGGAAAAAAAGAAAAAAAAAAGAAAAAACATAATTCAAAGTATCAAAGAATAGCGCAGAGTTCAATCGGTTATGCAAAACGTGGGTCCAGAATGAAATGGACATGGAAGAGGAAGAGAGGGAGTATTGGTGATCATGAATCAGGGGAAAGGCAAGATGAAGAGGGAAGTAAGCAGGATATGTGGATAGAGAAAGGGAAATATATATACATGTATATATATATATATATAGAGAGAGAGAGAGAGAGAGAGAGAGAGAGAGAGAGAGAGAGAGAGAGAGAGAGTGAGTGAGAGAGGCAGATTTAAAAAAAAGTTTTAAAAAAGATGAAACATAATGAAAAATATTGAAGGATGAAACAGAGTTCGTAGAGTTCAATCGGTCATGCAAAATATGGGTCCAGAATGAAATGAACAAAGAGGAGGGAGAGAGGGTGTACTATAGAGGGGAAGATAGTGGTGATGAATATTAAAGAAGAAAGGCAAGGTGAAGAGGGAAGTAAAGGTTATAGATGGATGGGAGTGAGAAATTGCGCGACGGATTCAAATGGGATTAGTATGAGTGTTTGTTAAAGAGGGAGGGGAAAGAAAGAAACGAAGATAGAGAACAAGAAAGAAAGAGATAGAGAGAGAGAGAGAGAGAGAGAGAGAGGGGGGGGGGATGGGGTAGAGGCAGATTGGAAAAGTCATTTGATTCAAATTACCCGAACATCAATTGTCATGTCAAAAATTAATTAAGCCACAAGGCATAACACAATTTATTACCTTATGACTACTAAACATTTCAGGTAAATAATTTCAGCGATAAAGCAAACTTGTTAAAGGTTTTTTTTTCTGAGAAAAAAACCCCGCATCAAACGAGAAAGAGAGAGATAGAGAGAGAGAGAGAGAGAGAGAGAGAGAGAGACGAATAGAGACGGAGAGGGAGAGAAGGAGGAAAAGTAGGTATCTTTTAGATAGAGTAAGGGGGGGGGGGGTATTAACGGATGCAGAAGGATTGCAATACTTAGAGAAGGATGAGGTATACATGTATTTGTAGGTATTATAGAGAATAAGTGACTCAGAGAGAATACGTGATTATATAGCTACTGAGAGAAAACAAAGGAACGCAGGAAGGAACACACATGCATTTCGAAAATGGCTGGAAGATAAAGAGACACATTATACACAGAGAGATAAATCTTTAGGGAGGGAGGGAGAGAGAGAGAGAGAATGAATTAAATCATTCATAACTTCAAAGGTATTTCAAATATCATAATTCAAAACCATACCATATACGCAAACACGGGGTTGCTATGACATATTGACATAATATGATTTAGTTCCGTCTTGATTTAAATCCAATCACTACATGTATTAAGAGACTTTCCATATAAGCGCAAACCAATATCATTTTGATCCACGTAGCTAACAAACATTGCGATCACATGGGAGAGATAGTTATATCAATATAGCATTTCACGGTACTTTTCTTTCTCCTTTTCCCTCTCACCTTAGAAGTCTACTTGGGTTTACATGCGTAGTATATGTGAAGAATACAATTGTTTGTTTCAAAATAACTTATTCACGTTTTTATATTCTTGTTGTCACCAAATACTGTCTTACTTTATGATTTTTATTCATTTAGTTACATATCTGGATTGTTCATCTTGTGAAATATGCTTGTTATTCGACTCGATTGATTTCGTTATGATATCTCGAGTGTATTGCGTAAACAATGCTTTCTGCTCACATATAAATATTCATGAACAATTGCTGAAACATTACACAACATAACGAGATGCACGTAACGACCTTTGTCGCTATATTTCAAATCATATTATGGTCCATCTAACATTTGATTCCGTACACCTTTTTATCGACAAAATGCATGAGAAACTGAATCAAAATACTGTCTCGTCATGATTCCATCTCGACTTGTTGAATTGAGTGGAGCCGTCTGCATCATAAGCGACTTGGTTTCTTAAGAACACATCTAGTTGGAGCACGAAATCGTTTATTCAGATGAGGAACGTGAATTGCGTCCTGCATCTCGTTTCACTGCGTGGGCGAATCGGTCTTGTTGCCTAGCAACGGAGGCAGCATCGGCGTTTCAACGAGTTAAGCACACTGCACACTAAACGATAAATAAATCGCAATAAAATTAAATATGGACATTTAAAAATATAAAATCTTTCTGATTAAGGTTCTGAACTATACGATGAATCCTAAAACCTAGGAATCTATTGCGTTATCAGCCTTCTACCCGGAATAAATGCCAAATTAAGTTTCAGATCGTAGACAATCGTAGGACTCATCTGACGTCACTACGATTCGGAGCCGATTTAGCCTTTTCCCTGACTAGAAGGCTCGCAATAGGCCGTAATTTCGATTTCATTATGTATATGACTATTTAGAACCTCAATCTATTTCTTTTTACGTGTTTAAATGTTTATATCAAATGCTATTACTTTTTCTTCCGAAATGGGATCGCAAACCGATCGTAAAATGTGCGACGATTCAGTGTTAACGCTACGGTAAAAAAAAATTATGGTGATAAAAAATGCTATATGAAAGAGATAATGATGATGTGAGTGATAAGTGGAGAACAGTGGGTAATAATATGGCAGCAGTATGACCATACATGTATACGAACAAATGGTCTGTCGACGGGGTTAGGAGAAGCGGAAACAGCGGCAACAACCCAAAGAAAAGAAGGAAAGAGAAAGATCTCAGGGATATTCAACGAGAAACTTTTAAAAAGAAATCAATAGATTATATTATAAATTTATGAAATTTTATCTTCAAATTATATTCATGATTTTCTAGATTTTAAATATTGACCAGTTGTCATGGTTGTTGATCGTTCCACTCACATCATAAAAAACTACAAAGCAAACATTCGAATGTTACTCAATTGGTTGGTCCTCTCAATAGTTACTTGAAGCCTTGGCGAGGATGTGTTATTGTAATTATGAATTCTCTCTTATTTTACATCATTTTAGGATTAAAAAAGGAAGATATTTTGACCCAATTCAACAGCCTGTATAATTATGCTAGAAGAAATTACCGACACATCTAACGCGAAAATAAAACATTACAGGAATGAAATGTACATTGACACACTGATAGATTCAGAGGGGAAGAGGTAAAGTGACCCGGCCCCTTTTCAAATCCCATTGGGCATACTAAACAAATTGCCCCCATCACATTCAAATTTTCGACTCCAAAAGCACCTTAAAGATGTTTTGCTTGTCAGAATTTTTCCGGATTGTCGCCCCCCTCGCAATATCCTGGATCTGCACCCTACATTTACATAAAATTCGCAGCATCGTGAATGAGAAATTTACCCCTTCATTATATTACAGCGTCCCATTCAGTCATTTCTACCTGGGTCGTGGCCCGCATCATCGCACTTTAGTGACCCCTCCGTCAAAACGATAGGAAATGGATGTTTTTCGTAATTCATAGCTCCAGTCGTCATGATGGGGTTCGTAAATCATCCATCGTAGGTTTACATAATGCTCGCACATAATAGTGTTATTTATGGCTTTGTAGCTATGTGGACACATCGAGGGTGAGAGAGAGAGAGAGAGACATGAAGAGGAAGGCGATGAGAGAAAGAGAACGAGAAATTGAGAAAAAGGGAATATATATATATATATAGAGAGAGAGAGAGAGAGATAGAGAGAGAGAGAAACAGACATATATGCCTGTATACAAACAGAGAAAGAGAGAGAGAGAGAGAGAGAGAGAGAGAGAGAGAGAGAAACAGACATACAGAGGAGAGAGGGAAGATTGCATAGTGAAAAGTATAAGGGAAGAGAAAGGGTAGAGGGGGAGGGGTTTATGTATACAGTGCGTCCCAGAAAAAGTTAACAATCAGAAAAAGTCTCCCCAAGAAGCATGTGGATAGCTTAGGGCCCCTTCTATTACACGACACCTAAACATCTGTCGATATTTCACGCTTGAGTAAGCACAGACCACTTTTGGACCATTCTTTGTAAAGTTAAACTTTTAGTGGTCACACACATGACCGACCCAATTTTCACTTCTAAAAGAAAAGAATGTGCACTGATTTATGGAAAATTGCTTTCAAACTGTTCAGAGCAATCCCATCATAGAGCAATGCAAAGTGGAAACTTGCACTCCAAGGGAAATACGAGAAAAGAAGGTTTGAATACTAACAAGTAAGACCCTTTTTCGTGCGAGGTCACACACGTGACCGACCTATTGTTGACCTTTGAAGAAAATGATGTGCTCTCATTTAAAATATTTAACATCTATCTGTTGGGGTAAGATTGTTATTCAAATATCCAAAATGAGAGGCTTCTTCTACAAGAAAAAGAACGTGACTGAGAATGGCCCTTTTGTGGAAATGTGCAAAATGGAGACTTGACAAGAATTGGCATTTCTTCTGGCTGGTATCAGCAAAGTTGAGTGTCATGAAAAGGCTTATAAATATTCATATTTGATTAATAACAGACAATTTATTAAAGAAATTGTTCTGTATGTTATTACGTATCTCATCAATATCGTCATGCTTCATCAGTGAGCAATTAACTGCTTTATTGAGTGTTTTGAAATGTTAATTTTGGCAAGGTTTTAATTCAAGCTGGTTTTCTCAGTCAACCATGAAGTTTTGATGGGATATGTCGAGACATACAGAAAACAAATCCTATTCTTTCATAAATTGCTTTTTAATGATCAGAAAATGAAAGTTTCTAAGCCCTTTCAAGACTCTTAACTTTGCTGATACCAGACAGAACCAATACAAAGTTTTGTCAACCATTGATTTTGCACCATTCATAATAATGGCTTTTGCTCACTCAAGCGTAACATATCGTTTGATGTTTTTGGTCATTTTTTGTCATTTGATAGGAGAGATCCTAAGCTATCCATAGGTATGACAATTTTATGAACATATTTAGAAATTTTTTTAGAAAAACTTTTTGCAAATGTCAACTTTTCACGGATCTTAAATTTGTTAACGCCAGCCAGCACAAAATACCAATTCTTGTCAAGTCTGGATTTTGAACCCTTTCGCAAAAGTCGCTTTTGCTCACTCGAGCTCAAATAATATTGCCAGATATTTTAGTGTCATTTGATAGAAGAGACCCTAATCTATCCACAGATATGACATTTTCTACAAATACTCTCAAATATTTATTTTTAGAGACTTTTTCCAACTTTTTTTTTTGGTCGCGCTGTAGATAGATACATAAATTAGATACATAGAGAGCGAGAGAGAAAGAGAGAGAGAGAGAGAGAGAGAGAGAGAGAGAGAGAGAGAGAGAGCGATGTATCAAAACCTGACCCACGTTTCTTGCCATTTCTAATCGATATAACTTGTTTGTGGGAACAATAGGGAAAGATATAACCTACAGTATAAGAACGGTGTATCGTGAGTTGCATCCGAACGATATGAAAAAAAAATAATTAAAAAATGGACGACGGTGAGAGGCGTATCAAGATAATACTAGCATAAATTCGGGGATGATGCGGGGGCATTATTCTCCTCGGATCAGGGAGGGGTTGGGGTGGGGCCGAACGGAGCATATCTGGGTTGCCCGGTATTCATGGTCTTGTCCGTTCATAAGACCCGGTCTGTGCAAGTCTACGCCTTCGCATGCTGGACACGCTACTTCTGATGATTAGACCTACTCTATGAGACCCATGGTAGGTGCTGAAATTTTAGAGCTATATCTTACAACTAGATTTTATACTGTATATTGTAGGCCTGTCTACTGCTGCTACTCCTACTACTACTACTACTACTACTACTACTACTAAGTACTGTGTTATACATTTTATGGAACAAATTAATCTTCATCCCCTGGGAGCACGCTCATTTTCATTTAAATGTTATATTTTTTAAAGCACGTAATTTTAACACGTTACGATTGCAACAACTTAGTGCAACATCTGTTTTTATTTCGTAACTTAGAAGGGCTTCTAGTTCATCGGCAGAGCAAGTGTGTTTTGCGTCTATGTAGAAGAAAATAGTATGCCTTACCGGCACGTGCAGATTGACGCCGATACGGGCACGGTATGCAGATACGGGAGGCAATCTCTTCCATCTAAAAGGGACATATATTCGTGACTGGAATGCATAATGAGCCCGAAACCTTCCAAAATTGGCGAAGAAACGAGAGACGAGAGACGAGCCAATTAATCCTCTTCCGAAGCCATTGAAAATCAGGGAGGGAAATTTGGAGAGGAGGAGTGGAGAGAGAGAGAAAAAAAAATGAAGTTAGGAGAGGTCGGAGATGATAAACTTCGCAGAGCAAAATCCAGGAGGAGAGTTGAGTCAGTGTTGGGCTTTCAACAGGGGCGTTCTCCAGCTATAGTGCCATCGTGAGGTGAGAGAGGGCAACATGGTCTTTGTAGAAGGGGGATGGTACAATGGCGCCATCTTGAAAATCAGGGAAAGAGTGCTCTAGAGCAGAGGAGGAATAAGATGAAGGTGAGGAGAGGTCAGCGACGATAAACTTGATGAGCGTGATGAGGGCGGTTAATGAATAGATGCCATGTTGAAAAAGGGGCATAGCAATGGATGAAAAAAGAAAACGAGGGGAGTTTACTGGTAGGCCCTCTATGAGGGCGACGTCCTCTACTATTGCAGAACATACATGTATTCCTTATGATACATGGTGTATCGGTATGGAATGACATTGTGTAAAGTCGACAGGTTAAGGAGTTATTCTACAGAAAGTGCAAACCGATTGGGGCCGGGGTGCATTGTAGGCAGATGTAATGGGGGGGGGGGGGGGTGGTCATTCCTATCGAGAACAAAATATGAAATAAAGCCTTTTCTGGGAATAAGTGAGAGTCGGGTAAAGATTCCCCCCCCCCCCAAAAAAAAAAAAAAAACAAAACAAAACAAAACAAAACAAAACAAAACAAAACAAAAAACCACCCCCAAAACCCACCAAAAAACAACAACAACTCAATTTAAAAAAAAACCGAAAAAAAACACCAAAAAAACCACAACAACCAAAATATACCCAAAACATCACAACAACAACAATCAAACAAACAAAAAACAAATCAACGAAACAAAAAAAAACAACTTATCAAACAAACATAGACACACCCACACACGCACCAAAATACAGGAGTCATTAATACATCAGTAAATTAGGTATATCATTTTTAAAGATACGTTTTAAAGGAAGTTAATGTGACACAATGAGCACGATAACAAAAGCATATGATTTGCAGAAGAATGATTATTTCACGGCTCATTAATGCGTTTAGGGATATTTGACTTTATTTTTAAATCAGAGATACAGAGTCATCTTATTGCCCTATGAAAACAAGCTACATTATATGAGATATCACAGCTTAATTCGTCCCTTAAACGTTTGCATGAACGAAATATTGATTTGAATGAAAAGCATACTTTATCTCCCGATTAGGGCGCAATCTTCGAATCCTCCGATGACATTTTTTGCCAGCACCTTTTCCACCAAAAACAGATATGATATGAGCCATTTGAGAAAGAAAAGCGAAGCGGCACTTCGAAACGGGAGCTTTTGAAAGCGGAAAGCCCGCGGCCCTCCGTCAAATTAGAATCGACAGTTTCAGCACTCGTACGGTCTTCAATTCGGAAGTGATGATGTCACTCTGACGCAATTATTAGGGATATTGTCGAAATGGTCCTAAAATAAAAACTGGTTTTTGGTTTCGGGGGTTCTAAGGGAGTCAGTGATGATTATTACGTAGACCCTCCTCCCCAACACATTTTAGGCTAAGTAAAAGTGATCCCTAGTTGCTCCTCCGGATTTATCCAGTAAGAGGAGGAGGGGGTTCTACGCCATTTAATATTTGTTATTACATAAAAATGCCATTGGGTCAATTTCAACATATTAAAATAAATACTTAATATACATTTTCATAAACTTAAGAGGCATTAATATACAAGGGAAAATTGCGTTGCATTAATGATTTTTTAAGACATTGTCTAGATGTCTTCATATCCCTATTTATTTCATTTTCAGAAGAAAAATATGAAATAACAAAAAAATAAATGAGGCTGCCCCAAAAAAGTAAGGAGGAGGGGACGAGAAACTAGGAATCAATTTTATTTGGCCTTATTCGAAATGGTAGCTTATCCAATGATGGATAACCAGGTGGGTGGGGCAGAATCCTTCCTATACGGAGTGGGGTGCGGGAGGGGGGGGGGGGGGGGGGCTGTGCTCCCAAGGAATATAAAAAGACAAATATGGATTCAATTTATTATTAGCGATTCCCATAAATCCAGTCGCATACATGAAAAAAAAAAATTGCTGGTTTTCCAACAACTTAAATATTCCGGGTCCGCTCGCTATTCATAAGGACCGCTATTCATAGAAAACCACTATTCATTTAACACGCGTTATGAATAGTGGTCATTAATGTTGACTGCTTTGAGGGGCACGGTGAAAACTATGGCCCGATGTGAGCTCGCAACTGTGCTATGCCCCGAGACGACAGTCGAGGAGCATATCACAGTTGCAAGATCACCGAGGGCCATGGTTTTAACCGTGACGCGAAAAAGAAGCAGTCAACATTTGTTTTATATACCGCACCCTTCGTCAGCTCAGAAATTAATTTCAAAGACAGATGAAATACCGTACCGTAACGTAATTTCACTCGATCGTTCTTTCTAAATTTCGTTCGGTGTATACATGTGTATGGTGCCGGTGTAGCGGCACATACGGTTCTCCGGCAGATACCGTATCCGCCGGCAGGTATCGTTCCTAACGGCAGATATCGTTCTACCTCGGAACCATATCTGCCGGGTTTGACGTTTGCAGATTTGGTTCCCCGGCGGATTTGGTTCCACGGCGCTGCAGATAAGGTGTATTGTATATTGGCAGATTTGTACGAGACACTCGCGTGTCTAATTGGTGGCACTGGCGAAAATGAATTTGTAACTGCCCCGTCAGCTTGGTTTACAGGCGCACGCCACAACGCCCAGTTGTAAATCTCGGGGGAATTACGGACGGACCCATTATGGTCATTTTTAACCAAGGGTGGATCCAGCTTTCGCCAATGGGGGGTACACATTTCCTTTCATTCGATGTGTAACTAAGATATGTCAGATTTGGTTTTGGCTGGCACGTAGGGGCACGTGCATTCCTGGATACGCTACCAATAAAAATAAGATAATCTGGGATACGCCACTCTTAATTCAATCTTTATATTTAAATAATGAATTGCTCGCACACAATCTCATTTTATTAAAGCCTTTTCTGTCTTGACTGTTAATAGAAGAAGGCTAAAAAATTTACATTACAGGTCTATAATCCCTATAATTTCCATAAATCATATCAAGTGAAATATTCCGATTTAATAGAAAAATAAAGATAGCATTTTATTATTTTTAAAATAATAAAATGCTTTTCTCGACATTCCCCGTCAGATATCGGGCATACTCGTGATACAGGACCCGCTAGTTTGCAAGTGTAATCGATCATACCTTTGTATTAGGGTTCTAACTTCAGCCAGCTCACTAGTTATACTCGTGATCCAGGCCCCGCTGCATGTCCTACAGTGCCCAAATGGGGCCTGTTTCACGACCATACTAGTTATAATCGTTATCGACGCCCCGTGCTACGAAATTTCAAGCCACAGAACACAGCAGCGGGGCCTCGATATTGAGGACTGTTGTTCCATATCTACTCGTGAAAATGCCTTGGGGGGGGGGGGGGGGGGTGGGACCCAAGTACATTGTAAATTGCTGTACAATAAAAGTAGGGAATGCAGTGAGCATTTCTAATCTAACCAAGGGTGTGACATTTTAAAGCACACTATGTACTGGTGGTGCCATGGGGGGGGGGGGGGGGGGTTGTTTGAAATGTTCATGTATTCATATATTATTGATTTATTTATTCGTGGACGTACCCCCCCCCCCCCCCAAAAAAAAAAAAAAAAAAAAAAAAAAAAAAATCCCAAGTTTTCTTTCTTAAATCATTGTATTTTTTCTGCATTGTCATTACAATGAGATTCCTTGAGTGTATTCTACCTTTCATTTTTATTCTGTTATTTTGCTCAACCCCTCTTTTGTTCCTGAGGGCACCCCCGCCTTTTTTTTTTTTTGGCTTTGCTTTTCAGTTGAACCCCCTTTTAATTTAATTTTTATCTGTCACTTCAGCGCAGAACCCCCCCCCCCCCCAAAAAAAAAAAAAGTTTAAATATTGGGGGAAAGTATCCCCTTATATATGGTTGTAACCCCTCCCTTGCAATAACTCCTCTCTTGCAATCCCCCACCACCCCCCCAAAAAAAGAGGCAATTATTTTATTGTGTAGTTAAGGCATGCCACTTAGATTTTAAAGGGGGCACGGGCGCTTTAGCCCATGGATCCGCCCATGCCTTTATCCCCTCAATATCAAGATTATGCCCTTTAGTTACGGCTTTACCAAAAGAAAAAGAAGAAAAAAATAAAGAAAATAAAAAATACAAACATCTTGATTAAGACTATAACCTTTCCCTCTAGACCATGGACATGTGCCACAATATATACGCGTGCTTTATTTCGGGACTGAGCACTCTTTGGAATTAAACTCTTTGGTACTACGCATAGGTACTACGTATAGAGAAACGATAGCAAGAACGATATCTGCCGAAGAGAAATAGGTACGGTATCTGCCGGGGTTGGAACACGATCCGCCGGCAGATAGTGTTCTTGGCCGTTCTTAGAACGGTATCTGCCGATCCCCGTATCTGCCGCTACACCGGCCGCGCGCCTGCATATCTAAATTACCATAGCTATACGCGCGCATTGTATTGCATTGTACGCGCATTGTATTGTATTGAACGCGCGAGCAGAACTATGCCCGGTCAATATATTTTACCATACCGCCCGGCAGCGTTATTGTTTTCTGCGGCACAGATTGGGGCATGGTGCGTGTTGAGCCTATGGGAATTACGTTCTTTCCCTTGTGAATAGTGTCTGCACGTGAGACTAGTTATGTTTCAACTTTGAAAGAGACTACAAGTATCGGACTTGTATTTTCTTACTCAGTTTCACCTTATTTTTAAATCAGCAAAAGAAAATTTCGCAATATATTCCTCTGCCGAGATTCGAACTCGCGCTCCTTTCATCGATAGCGCACCAGATTATCCGATTGCGCGCGCCACACAGAACAGCTGCTCAATTGCCTTGCTCGTTTTATCATATCCCACAGTTCGTTTTCATGAATATTCATGCCGACTAGTCTTGACAGAATAAACCGTATTATGACCAATATGACGCATTAGTCTGTAAATCAAGACCCCTTTAAAAGAAAAGCCCCAATCTGTGCCGCAGAAAAAAAATAACGCCGCCCGGCAGTCCGTAGTGAATTTCATGATCGCAAATTTGAGGCCTAGAATCTAGACATGTTGTATATAAAGATAGTTATGAATAGTGGTCCTTATGAATGGAGGTCC
The DNA here is from genome assembly GCA_025617745.1 of Heliocidaris erythrogramma. Lineage (NCBI taxonomy): Eukaryota > Metazoa > Echinodermata > Echinoidea > Camarodonta > Echinometridae > Heliocidaris > Heliocidaris erythrogramma. The sequence goes on from CM046859.1 coordinate 30,573,523, forward strand.
TTTTGAATAGAGAGGTAATTAGTATATGGTTTGCTCGTTAATTAGAAGGACCGCTATTCATACAATACCGCTATTCATTTAGTCACGCGTTATGCATAGCGGTCCTTATAAATAAGTGGGCCTAATGAATAGCGGTCCTTATGACTAGCGAGGTCGCCCCAAATATTCTTCCGTTCTGTCATGACTTTCATGACTGTCATGAAATTTACCCCTACAAACAAGATTATGCTAGGATTATTTTTTTGCAGGGGATGATTGGATGTTTATTTATTTATTTATTTATTCAAACATATTTACTCAGGATGACAAGATCAGTTAAAAACTGTTTTTCATCATGGTCCTGACAATAAAAAGCATGAACATTAAAAAGCATGAATTTTAAAAGAATCTAGCAGAAGGGATTATACACCTGTACATTAAAAAGAACAATAAGTAATCAAGATTTATAATATTGCGTAGAAAAATACACTAATGAGAATTATGATATATTCTATATATGTACAGGTCAGACTGTAAGGGGTACCCTGCTCAAACGGAGCAGGGGAGGGGGGAGGGGGGTTCCAGCTCCGTCCTTTGCTGAGTATTATGATTAATAAGGGATCAATCTCTGCAAGGTCATGGTAGGTTTACTACTGAAGATATTTTGCAGTTACTTGTTTCATTCGCAAAATAATTCACAGAACCTTAGCAACATATTATATCATACCTACAATTTATCTCGATAAAACAGACCATTTTTGTTTATTGTTAAAATTACCCAACATTACAAAATCATAATTGCATACCATATATTTTCAGATTTTTCACAGTTATGCCTTGTTCATGTTGTTGTATATATTCAAATGGGAGTTCATCATTCATATTTTGTGTAAATAATTCATTTACTTTGTCCAGCTGCAGACAAAAAGGACCAGGTTTATAAAAGAGCAAACCTTTTGGCATAATTATGTGCGCAGCTGCTACATTTCATGCAAAAATAAACAATGTGCAAAGTTGCATTATAATAATATCCCATTTTTATACGGAGTACACAATTCTGTGAACTAATGTCCCCAAACGATTTGAAAATTTTACAGCTCACAGCGACAGAGATCGAAGAATATGGCGATCACCGTTTTGTGTCCTGATTACCCTTTCCTGAATTTTCAAAATGTGTTTGAATATGATCCTCTCCCCTTTCTCTCTCTCTCTCTCTCTCGCCCTCCCTCCATCCTCCTCCCTCGATCTCTCCCTATTCCTCCTCCCCCTCTCCTTCTCTTTTGAAAATGGAACACCAAACAGTCAGGGAGAGTGTTAGTCTATTTTTCAAGGAAAGGACACCCTCCCCTTGTAACTAGGAAAGTTTTATCTCCGTATCAACCACTGCATATATAACTTGCGTCGTCGTTTATGCTGAATGGTTTGGTTGTTAATATCTTGCTTCATCACATATCACATACATTGATATATAACGAAAAAAATAAAGAAATATATAACTAGAAAGGCCGTCAAAGGCGGCAGACCCACGCCTTAACCCAATAGGTTTTGTTTTGTTGCGATTATTTTTGTAAGCAGTAGCCATTCAAAGGGGATAACAAGAGGCACATCTCCCCCCCCCCCCCAATAAATTTTGCCATATCCAGGTCATAGCTTTGTGTGTCCCCACCCTTGAAAAAATTCTTCTGAAAAAGGTATTTTATTATTGAAACATCCCTCCCCTAAAAGTAATTGATTAGACATGTCAGAGAGCGTGGCGTGGTGAGAAAAAAAATGTTAGCAATTTGTATTCAGTGTTCAGTCCAAGGCCGTACGCAGAAATTTTTTTCCTGGGGGGGGGGGGGGGGGGGGGCAAGATGATCGCTTTCAAAGGAACCCATAACTTGAAGTCTAAAACCCGATTAAAAAAAAGTATGATTTTGAAATTTCTGGGGGGGGGGGGGCAACTGCCCCCCCCCCCCCCCTCCCCGCTGCGTACGGCCTTGGTTCAGTCATGTCAGTGTTAGTAAATGTATTCATGTTCTATCTTTACATTGCAATTCGGGTTGTTGTTTTTTTTTTCATCGGGCTTGGATAAAATAAATATGACGACAAAAGAAGTTGGATCTCGACTTGAAAATGACGTGCATGCGAGGCACAGAGCTTACTCACTCAGTACTACAGTAACAGTCAGCCGGCCCCAGGCAATTCGCGACAGTGCTGTGTATAGTTATGTACGTACACTACAGCTACTCAGCCACTCACTCAGATCAACACACGCGAACACTCGCGAGTGCGATAGACTCACTCACGTCGAACAAACGCACCAGATTTTCACCGAAAACAATTAAAATCACGTACTACACGTCCACCAGGATAAAATAAATCACAAAAACTTCCACAACAAAGTGGAAAGAACCGGGGAAAATAAACAGAAATGCACAGAAGATAAGAAATAGAGGAGAAATTAGACGTGCTAGGCTATACGAATACCGTATACCTAGCCGCTTTCGATTTCGCATCGAGAGTACAGTTCGAGTGCAAAAAATCCCTTGTTGCTGGGATACGTTGCTTTGAATATTCATTGCAGGCTCGTACGGATTTGAAGTGAAATGGCAAATAATGGGTCTAAAAGTCTTCTAAAATTCATAAACCTGAAATAGACTTTTGGTGAGAAGAAGTAATGAATGTTTTGATTGGCCCAAATATTTCTGCATCTGCAGGCGAAGTTTGGGGTCATCAATCTTTCTAGTTTCTTTCCTGTCACTCTCTGAACTGAAGTTCCTATACTTTACTACAGGGTCAAAAGTTCAAGGTCACACAGAATGTGCAGGGTCAACCAATCATCACCAAAATCTAATCGATTCTTTCCTGTCACTTTCTGAACATTCCCTGAAAATTTGGTGCAAATCCGTTCACCCGTTCTCTTGTTATCTTGTACACAAACAAACAAACAAACAAACAAACAAACAAACAAAAAAAAAAAAACAAACAAACATACGGAGCCCTTTACATAACCCTGCCGATTTCATCGGCGTGGGTAAACAAACATACGGAGCCCTTTACATAACCCTGCCGATTTCATCGGCGTGGGTAATAACGGACTTTCTTTAAGATAAAAGTTCAGAAATAAAACGGTGGTATTCTCAGGGGAGGCGTTTACTTTCATTTCCACTTCCTTTTAATTGGCATATTCGCTTTACAACCTGGTTGGAAATTTCTTTAAATCCATGTTTTTATAACAATTATTATTAGTAGTAATATTACTATCATTATTATTATTATTATTATTATTATTATTATTATTATTATTATTATTATTATTATAATTATTATTATCATCATCATTAGTCGTAGTAGTAGTAGTAGTAGTAGTAGTAGTAGTAGAAGTAGTAGCAGTAGTATAGTAGCAGTGGCGTAGCCAGGATTTTTCAATAGTTTTGGGGGGGGGGGCAGACGTGAAGGATCCAACCACGTAGCCAGGATTTCATTATAGGGGCGGTTGTGAGCACTACTATTATTGCAGCTGTTGTTGTCATCATGCCCCCACACCCCTCCGTTCAATATTTTAAGCAAGCACCTTCGTGAAAATAGAACCAGAAAATGATCACGTAAGAAATGTGCCTCTTTACATTCAGAGATTGATTAGGTCGACACACCACTTCCTAATTATGACCAACGAAGAACGAGGAAAAAGAACTCGAAACGTGAAATATTTAATTCATCTGAAGAGTGGGCATACGATGGCAGTGATGGGAAGGACGGTGATGGGATTTAAACATTAGACCAAATATTCGAGAGAGAGAGAGAGAGAGAGATAGGGGGAGGGACAGAGAATGAGAGAGAATCTTTAGAAAGGTAAAGCGGTGACCGGCAGCTGATGAACTACATTAAACATCTAAAGAATCTGTTTCAGAAAGAAATATATATTAACAGAATTAATAATATACAAAACAACAAATCTTATACAAAATGAATACACGTATACAAGAGAGGCGGCATATACGTGTACCGGTATTTTTTTTTTTTGCTTGTGGAGATACATTTCACGTGTCGTTTGGGGATTAAAATGTCCATATTCTTTACGATGCCAAAACCTCATTTCTGAATATTTATAATTCTGAACATACGAGAGTCAAGGGTTACTGTCACTTACAAATTAGTCGTTGAAAAAAAATAATCGTTTGCTCAACTAGAACACGGAACTCTGCGCTTATTACAACCACGAAAACTTTTTTCCTGGATAGTCATAATTATAACTGTAATAAAAAAAAAAAACAAGGGTCACTTTACCTCTTAAAGTCAAATCCTTTAAAGAAAGAAATGATCAGAATTGTTTTCCTCCATTTTTAGAGCTCAGCAAGGAACTTTAGTTTTATTCGCTTATAACAACCATACCCTTGGGATACGCGCTTACCATACAAACAGAGCGTCACCGTTTTCTTGTCCCCTCTCTTTCTCTCTCTTTATCTCTATCTCTCTTCCTTGTTCTTCTCTATCTTTCTATCACTCTCTTCCTCTCTACTTCTCTTACCCTCTCTCTTCCTCTCTCTCTCTCTTTCTTCCCCCTCTCTCTCCTCTCTATCTCTCTTCCTCTCTCTCTCTTTCTTCCCCCTCTCTCTCTCTTCCTCTCTCTCTCACTCTTCCCCTCTCTCTCTTTCTCTTCCCGTCTCTCTGCATATGTCCAAAGGCAAGGTAAGTGATGCTGTGTCCAGAACGGATGCAAAATGCATCGACGTTATTATTCAGAGTTCATAAAGAAAAAGGTGCGGAGAAGAAGAGAGCAAAAACTGCTTTGCGGGAAATAATAAAGCCACCGAGATGCGCCCTGCGGAAGCAAAGTCAAATAGAAAAAGAAGAAAAAGAAGGGAAACGATGAATATAGCTGGCATGTATGTCATCTATACAGGGTACCTTCTTTTTCCCCATTCCCTACCAACTTCCATTTCTGCTTTCAGAGAGTCTCAATGGATTCGATGAAAATAAGGGATTTACTTCGCCATCTTACGGATGTAAATAAATCCATGTCGTATTTGGCATACATAATTCAGGCGAATCCATGGAAACGCTAGGGAAACTAATTCTGTGCTTATGGGTATATTCACAAAACTCCCTAAGTCTGTATAGCTGTATAGTCTGTTATATGAGTCATATAACGCTCATATGGAATCAGATTTTGATTCAAATACTACTGAAAATGAAAACGCGGCGTTGATATGCATTTCTTTTATTTATATTGAATATAAATTTATATTAACGGTAATACTCGAGACCTTTACATCGGTGTGAAAATAGTTGTATTTTTCGTCAAATTGTATAAGGGTGTAAAAAAATTATAGTAATGACGATAAAAACAAGAATAACTAATAATAAAGATAATAATAATAATAATAATAATAATAATAATAATAATAATAATAATAATAATAATAATAATAATAACAATATCAATAATGAAAATAATAGCTACTTTGATATTATACGCTCGTAATCATCCTTCGGGATAAAAAAATATCCCTGCAAGGTTTTACAAAAGAGATAAATTTAGTCGGGGAGAATCAATGTTATTTTCAAGTAGGAATGAAGAGCATTTTATTTGTACTTTGGTACAAAAACTTTAAAATCAGAAATATCATCCCAAATATACGGGGAAAATCTACGGGATGGTCACCACCCTATGGTCTTGTTACCCATATCCATTCGAACTTTTTGACTTGAATTTCCAACATTTAGAGTTTATCTAGTGCTTTCCAACGATGTAAACTGTATCTATATTTTGTCTATGAAGCGTAATAATAAGTATAGTGGTGTACACATGTCAAAGGGAAAAAGTTGTTTGGTAGTCTTCAGATGCAATTATCATTCACTTTACATGATCACGATGATAATGATGTATGTACGTCACTCACTGAATATATCGACAATAAATATGCATTGATTGAAAGACTTACAGCTTTACCTGATCTATTTAGTGTTAGATGTCCTTGTTTTTTTTATTGAATATCTTTCGATTCATGAAAGGCATACTTCGTCATAAATCTCCCTTTTCTTAACTTTTGCACTGAGGAACTCATTCCATAACGTACGATATCTCATCTCATCTCACATCTCTCTCTCTTTATCTCTCTCTCTCTCTCGCTCTCTTTCTGTCTCTCTTTATCTATATCCCCTTTTACCTGTTCCCCCGTACTTCTTCAATCGTAATTATTATACCCCTAGGACGAAAGACCTAATTTAATCCAGAGGGTATAATTAGGTATATTAATTAACAGCGTACTCGTCTTGGAGATCACTATCTGGTGTGCACACGAATATCAAAAAAGAAGTTTCACTCTCCACATCGTAGATAACAGCCAACTGGGCTATGGCCCCCAAATCACAGTTCACTAGCAAAAAAGGAAATGTTAAAATCAATGTAAAGTAGGATGGAATTTATATACATTGCTGGATGACTTGATTCATATTTGCTTTCTAAAAATAAAACAAATACCCTGCTACAAATCTGGAGTTTACAAGAAAGAAAAAAAGAAATTATGTGAAGGCCCCTTTCCTCATTCCTTGTCCATGATCAACCCTGGATATTTCCATGCCACTCTCTCTCTCTCTCTCTCTCTCTAAATTAAAAAAAAAAAAAAAAAAAAAAAACCGAGTAATGATTGACTTGACTCCCATGGGGACTGCAATTATATTGAAAATAGAGTTCAAATTCACTTTTTTTATAGAGAGAGCACACTGAATAATTCACTCCTAAACAAGTGATCACTTAACGTGACTCCAGGGGGTGAAATAGAGTGAAAATATACCATTTATTTAGAGAGAGAGAGAAGGAGAACATAATCATGTGAAGGCTCATTTTCTCCTACCTCATTATGTATGATCTACCCTCGATGTTTCCTTGCTAATAATCCATGCAGCTCACAATTGCATATAGCATGAGGGAATTTCGAGAGCAATCAAACTGATTTTTAAACGTAACATTGTTAGTATGATAATATTTCACATGGGAATAATCAGAATTAAAACGAGAAGATGAAAGGACTCCTCCCTTTCCCTCCTTTCCCTCCCCTTAATCGTTGACCTTGTAAAAAAAAAGGTGCAGCTTGTAAGACCACTGCACACCCCCTATAATCCACATTTTCTCTCCACCCAGGTGTAAATGGGTACCCGATATGATAGGTCGCTACATATTTCACCGCCAAACTATGACCGGGGTGAAAATACCGGAGCGCCAGGAGCGTCACTACTTCACGATGGCGGACTTGAACGCCATGCAAGAAGGCACCCTTATTATCATTAATATTATCATTATTATTAAACGCTGGGACCACACCCCCCCCCCCCCATTGAATTGTTTTTCTTCAAAAAATGAGTCAAAATATTGAAAAGGGGTCTTATTTCAGACATTTTATTCACAAGTCTTAAAATGATGACCTTATCAATTTCATGCCACCTACAAGGAACCCGCCCCCCCCATGCCAATGTCACCTCAATGTTTAGGGCCACATTGCACCACTATGATATTTCAAGTCATAAACAAACGATTTCTTAAACCGTCCCATGTCCTTTGAAATTTCATTTCACTTCCGGGTTGATAAAGATGACACAACTCACAAATGTACTTCGACCATGAAGACCGGAAGGGGTCATCTACGGTTCAACTAGGAAAATGTTACCTGAGAGGACCCTGTTTCAACATGTGTATGTGTACACTGTATATGCAATTGGGTTTTACAGACGTGTATCAATCAATATGATTATATCTGAAACCAACCTTTAACGTCACCATCCATTATCTTATCTAACGGGGAAGTATTATGATAGCAATTTCAAATTTTTTTTTCCAATATTGTTTGTGTAACATGTATAAGTAAAGAACTATTATACAGTACGATTTTGTCGAAGTCGCTACAAAATAATATAATAATTTTGCATTTATTTTTGTCATTATGGTTAAATTTGCTGACATGATATAATAATATAGTAATTTTAATAGCCGCGTTATGAACAGCAGAAGAAAAAAGATCAAATAATTATAGTATTACAAAATAACTAACACATAATGCAAGTCTATATTATCATAATATAGTATGAATAAAATACTTTTCGATTTAGAAATACTGACAAACAGTTTCAGTGAATCTCGTCATATCTTCTCTCGTACAAGTAGATTCACCAAAATTGCATCTCGTCTGAGAAATAAATCTGTATTTCCATAAATGCATCTGGAATAAATACCCTAACGCTAGCTTTAATTTGTTTTCCTCGTAATCAAAATGGTTGATTGGAGTCACGTGACCTGACAAGAGCTATCTCACACTTGGACCTGGTTTATGTACTTGAAAGCGCTCCCGGGAGAGTGGTAACCATATCTTCTTCTCTGACAAATCTTTTTGTACGAGAGTCCCTGTGCGCGCTGGAGAAGAATGACTTGGTATTGTGGTTTAGGCTATGCATGCATAATGAACCAGTCTGTATAAATCTCTATTGCTCTCTCTCTCTATCTCTCCAGTTCACATCATGTATGTATCCATCTGTACATCTCTATATCTATCTGTCTGTTATATAAAACAAAGTGAGTCCAACACTTTTATGTCTTATGATTTATATTAGCTTTGATATGTCAGTATTCAAATAACGAAATCTTACTTTACTCTGAGGGTATTTATTGACGTCAAAAAGGTGAATTTGTCTTTATTTCAATATCCGCCTTCCTCTATTCTTTTTATTAATTGTTGTTTAATAGGATTATATAATCACTTTTGCCATCTTATACCCAGTAAAGTCTATTGACAGTGTTTGCTCATATCATCAGCTCCGTCTTACTTATTCCATTTTCATATGTATTTTTTGTCAAACGAAACAGCACTGGTAGCCATGGTTACATGCACTGACATTAATATCCTACTTCTAGCCTGTGCTGTGTAAGACGGGAAAGGGGTGAGCATCCATCTACATTTGTAGATGTATCTGGAGGAGGAGATGGGGATGGGAATAGACTTTGTACTTTAAACTCTTTTAAGGTCTTTAACCCTTTCGAGAAATTTTTCCACATTTTGTGGTTTGGCGCATTAGTTTTTGATTCAGAGCTCTAAAACTATACTAGCTGCATGAGTAGAAAGAGCAAAATTTTCTACACACACTATGTCGGTTTTTATTACATGACCATATTGCGTTTGATAGCAGGGATTTTAAAAACGAGCATAAGCTTTCAAACCCTTAAATTGGCAACACATTGAGAGGTTCAAAATCATTGTTTTTCATCACAATTGGCAATTTGTTCAACTTTTTGACAAAAATTTTAACCATGTATATTGTTCTCAAAGACATTACACCTTATTAAAGGCATGTAGCACTAAAAGAAAAATATTATTGTTGCCAATTTGAAAAACGATATGCAATCAATTTAGCCCTTGAATAATTCCTGCCCTGAAAGGGTTAAACATCGCTAAAAAGACATAAATTATAGGAGTGAATGAAGAGAAAGAAGGGAGCATCTGTCAATGGAGAGTTGTCTAAAAAAGGAGGCAATAAGGATGATGATGGGAATAGACTTTGTACTTTTAACTCCTTTTATGGACTTTAAAGGGCAATCCGACCTTTGAAATAAGTTGATGTGTGTGAAACCAGAAAATATAAGAGAAACACTACGATGAAAGTTTGAAAGAAATTATGAATGTTTGTAAAATACATGTATTGTAAAAGGAGATCACTAAATCTATGCGAATCTCAAATTGGCAGTTTGGTAAGTTGATTGTGACGTATACTCGGTCAACTCTCCCGTCTGCCATATACACGACTATATCAATATTTTCAAAAGCGCCTTTTTCCTTTGGGCAGTTCTCCAAATATAATTATCGTAATAAGCATATTGTCATATGTCTTCCAAAAAGAAATATATCTTACTGAGGAATACATTTTGAAAAATGACATTTTAGTTATTTTTTGTGTCGAGCAAATGGGAGAGTTGTAGATCGCTACATCATTAACGATTCAGCCAATTTGCATATCCCTTATGTTCACAACTTTCAACAATTTATATTTTTATCATTGCTTTGTTGAAACGTTCCCCAATCTGCTTATTTTCAGGTCAACTTGACACGTAGGTTGGATTTCCTATAAACTCGTTCAAAAAGACGTTCTTATACATGTTAAAGGTACTGGTAGCCATTCTCAGACACATTAAAAAGAGGCGTTTTCGCAAAGTAAAAGGCATGAAAACCCTCCCATCAGATATTTCATCTCTATTTAGCGAATTTGTATCAAGACATCTTCTTCAATATTTAGATTCCAAACAGTATATTTCCCTCTTGTATCATATGAATATAAAAACAATGTTATAGAGGAAGGAGGAAAGATTTCCCATGAGCACGAGGCTTGTGATGGGGTGCCATGAAGAGACAATTTTAATTGACTCTTTATGACATACCTTGCATAATATATAATACAATGCATCCGTTTAACGCTGAAATCATCCTGTCTAGACGCTTGAAGCTATCCCATGTTACAGACATTACAGACGACCATATTTTAAAAAGCAACTTAAAAAAAAATCGAAAAAATGTTGCTTCCCATTCAGCTTTGTACTTGCTGTAAATACATGTTTGTTTAATATTTTGGCTATAACACAATTTGATTTTTTTTTTTCTTTGTAGACAGTAATTTGTCATAATAGACAGTGGTAATTGACATTCACGAGTATTAAATACTAGCGCTATCTTTAGATATATCCAACGGCTTGGTACATTCGTGTATATAAGGTATATCTTATCATGAGGACTCTCACGTTACGGTCATCAACATCCACGTCATTGCCGTCGTCATTGTCCTCGTCATCAGCTAGCTTCGATTACCGAGTGATAGCGTAATGGAAGACCGCAGTACGGGCCCTCTAGCTACTACCCTCTTCGCCATCACCATCTCCATAAATAAAATGTGATCAAATCAAAGCAGTTCATCGAAATAACGTAAACAGTTTTGGATCAACAAAATCAAAGCAAAAACAAAAACAAAAGAAAAACCGGTACAAATGCCCTATCAAAAAAAAACCCCCCCCCCCCCAAAAAAAAAACACACACAAACAAGTGTCATCGTAACAGCACTAAAAAAGACAGGATAGACCTGCAAACTCTTTCTAAGTAAGGTTTACAAACAATATTATTTGTGACATATTTTGGTTATCCGCAAATAACACATTCTTTTTTACACAATGCTTATATCGTAACCACTAATTACACACTCAGTGCAAGGTGAAAGTTTTAACTCTTCATTGTTAAAAATTTTCGTATAAGCCGTCAATAAAATATTAATACTCTACCAATATCAGTCAAGATCAAGTTTTGATCTTTCACGCTTGGAAATTGCAAAACTACACCAAGTAGCCATTTAAATTTTAATGAACATGTGCATTTGTAAGACATTCTTGTTCAACAATGAAAACAATGAGGAGGATTGAGCTCTGGATTTCAACTGTAGACTCAGAAGACAAGCAAATTCAAGTTTTGTTTTCGTCATTTTTTTTCATTGTTTTAATTTGACTGTATATTATGGAAATGCTCATTTGAATGGCAAGATGCCACATTTTTGCAATTTTCTTTCAGAGACTCGTTTATTTTAAATGGCTACGCTTACTCGTGCGAGAATGGTATGATTCCAATTTCATACCATCTTAAAGAGAATTAATTGATGTTTATTATGATATATGAAAAATAATCTTATATAGAATATTTATTTGAAAATCGTAATAAAAACTGTAAATATAGTGCTCCTCGTTCTTTTCTTTCTTTTTTTTTACTGAGTGCATATTTCTTATATCATATCCACACAGAGTATATTTTGCATTGGGTGCACTGTAAGTATGGTGGATCAAAATTTCAAAATGTAACATATTTTACAAACAATTTATCAATTAAGAGGGGGAAAAAGAGTCATAGGGGCTTTTGAAAGGTAGTTTCATTATCCCATTGGACAGTCAGAAGTATGATAGGACCTATATTCATTTTAAATCGATAATGCAACATATGATTAATTTGAGTGTACTGTGTACTATACAGGTATTTAATTATATTATGCATTACTGAAGACTGTATAATGTCATTTACTTATGATATGTTATGTACATGAACTAATAATGAAGATGTATGTTTTTTCATTTGTACTGAATGAATGCAATAAAGAATGCTACAAAACCCCCCAAAATATGAGAATTGAGATGTAGCATATTTCCGAACTAAGTCGTTTATAGGTTAGCTGATTTTGATTTTACTTTGTAATTACATATTCATTATAATTATTCAGTACCATGACATAAGGAATCACATATGATTTGCCAGTAAAGAAGTGCATTCGTTGTTATTCTCGGTATTCAACATGTACAAGAATTCTGTACTATGGCTTCTCCGCTATACGCTATTTTTCTATCTTGATGGCAATGAAAACAAATATACATTGAATCTCAAGAAAATATTTGTTTCATCTTTATCGTGCTTCCATTTTAAACTTATTGCATTGTAATTATCAGTTTTATTTAAAGATAAATATTCTTGAAGTGTGCATTAATCTATCTGTAACTGCTGACAGAAATATATGTTGCATGCAAAATAATTCAAAATTTTAATTGGGGGGGGGGGGGGGGGGAGCAGGCTTGTGTAATTTCTGGATGCACTTAGGGGAATGCTTAAATTACCCACGCACTTGATTCTCCTGTAAAATTTCATCATTTTCAACTGCATGGATGTTTATGATTTTCGCCAATGACCTCAAATACGGAATTAGCACCGTCCAGCAAGAGAATAGAAATAAATATTGTAAGCAAAAACAAAATTATGAAATTATTCATCGCTCTCCTGACACTTATGTGTCTCTTCATTTTACCTGATAATCCTGTTGCTTTGTAAGTGACATTTCAGCGTTGGTGTTTATAACCAGCATGCATGTCAGTGGGAGAATCGTGCGCCTTCGTTTCTGAAGGTTAAAATGTAAAAATGATGTGCGTTATCATGATTATTGTCATAAAAAATTGTGTCACTTTGGATTCCACCAAGGAATCACAGGCCAGGAAGATGCTTTTTGAAAAAATCAGCTTATCTATGAAAATGATCCATTATAGATGAATGGACGGGATATGCCAGCGACCTTTGTTTTTTGTTTTTTTGCTTAGAATGGCGTTTGTCTAAAGTGATGCTTCCATTTCGAGGCCATAGTTTATTATTCGCTTTCACAAGGGGATTACAGGAACGACGCACAAAGGTAGACAAAGCTACATACTGTAAGCAGTCGTGTGAATACGTTTCAGATATGACTGGAGGGTTGTCTCACATTTCACAAAGAGGTTGAAGTCGTCAAAGAGAGAATGACAAGAGGTAAAATAAAGAAAGTAATAAGAAGAACATTTGAGAATGAGAGAGAGAGAGATAGAGAGAGAGAGAGTAACGGTGACAGAGAGAAAGATAGAGACGGAGAGACAGAGAGACGGAGATAGAGGTATAGACGATGGTGAGATAAAACAATGGATAAATCATTATATTTACTAACACAGGATGTTAAATATTATGTATAAAGAGAGAGAGAGAGAAAGAAAGAGAGAGAGAGAGAGAGAGAGAGTTGTTTAATACGAACGTCCACGTATCTTCAAAAATGCATTTCGTACAAATTCTGCATAAGTACATCTGCGCCTACGATAACTACAACTACTGGCCGAATAATTATACCTCATATATAATAAAGTCAGGGGGAGAGAAATAGAGAGACAGAGAGAGACAGAGAGTGAGAGAGAGACGGAGAGAGAGAGAGAGAGAGAGAGAGAGCTAGGGTAGAGAGAGAGAGAGAGAGGGAGGGAGAGAGAGAGAGAGAGAGAGAGAGATGCATACATGAACGTCGGAGGGAAGGGAGATCTAGAAAGAACAGACGACACATGGACCAGGACGAAGACATTGGCCTGTACAGAAACACTGTGAAAAAAGCCACAGGTGTGTAATGACCCAGCTCTGTTCGTTCACTGACAAAGAAAAAAGGAAAGAAAAAAAAAAAAGCAGCGACGAGATGGAGCAGCGGGGAAGATGAAGCGATCAGAACGGTGATGTAACCATGGGAGAAATCGAAGCGGAGGAGAAAGAAAAACATGTTGGAGTCGCTGGGTTAAAGTCACTTAGAGCGCTCCCAGAGGTGACTCAGATCACGCCTGGTGTGTTGAGTAGCGGTGGTTGATCAGGGGTAACGAGGGGTACCAGTCAACCTCCTTTTTTAAAAAAGAAAATAATACGATTTCTGGTATAATGAATCTGAGAGAAATTGGCTTAAAAATATCTATTGTTCAACAGATGATTGTATGAACCAGCAAAGTGAATAACTTGCTAAAAATTACATTCAATGAACTCTACTCACATTGGCTCACAGGGCTGTATCTGAAAGGGGACGGGGCTATTTCCCCAACCGTGGACTGACAAAAAAAAATATGAACAGAGAAGGGGGATCTGTAATTCAGAATAAAAATAATGCAGGAAGTTAACAGTGTGAATTTCTAGCTAAAAAAAAAAATGTTTAACAGCATTATATCCAGTTTCAAACTGATGAAAGCGCTTTACAGAACAAATTAACCAATACATGAAAGCTAAAGAAATTTGATATAAAAGTATTACAATTATAAAACAACCATGTAAAATAAGTATGTATGATTCTTGCATAATTCGGCTGAGGTACAACAGCGTAATTCCAGTGGCAACCTATTCGAAATTAAAGGAATTGTTTCTTTTTTCTTTTTTTTTACACAGGCTTATATAACAAGAAATGGCTGAAGAGTTTGGGCCAAACATTCATATCACATTTGCGTAGAGTTCCCAGATAGCCATTTATGTGTGCAGTGCAGGTGCTTGTCAGCGAGATTGGGTTACATATTATTTAAAGTGATAGTAAACTTAGGCTCCTAAATAGCGCCATCTTTCAACAGGATTTGATAAGTGTCTGCGTTACACACAATGCGTCTCTCATTTTCCCATAATGCCCCATTCTAGTTTGTAAAAGCTTAAAATGTATCTGCACACAATTTTCCACAATGCCAAGTCAAAAATGATAGTTTGAAATATAAAATGTGCCTCTTATCCAAAAAAGCTGTTTGTCAAAATTCAAAATAAAATGCAATTAATATTCAAATTACAATCTTAATTTAGCAATCACCGCAAGATGGCGCTGTTCAAGTGCTGCCAGATTAATGCCACTTTAAGGTACGCCATTGCCTTCATGGATGGGCGAAGGCACCGTCATTGGCTGATATATCTCAATTAAAGGAACGGATTCTACTGACTGTTGAAATTGCCGTAAATAAATGATCTGCATACGAAGTTGTGTGCAGGCAAGGCATGAATCTGATGACCGGAGTAATTGTATGTCTGTAAAGCGCTTAGAGACATCGTAGATGTATTAGGCTCTATGTAAATCCTGAAAATTATCATTATTATTATTATTATTATTATTATTATTATTATTTTTGTTATTATTATTATTATTATTATTATCATTATCATCATCATCATTTTTGTCAAACAAGGAAACTTTGACAGTCTGCATGGTTTGAACTAAAATGCAATGTAATACATTATACGTCAGTGAGTATAGGTCCTTTTCAGTGCGTTTCTTCTATATTTCAGATAAAGTGAACTGATTTTGTTTTGCGAAAACAATTTTGGGATGATCTTGATTCTTAAAGACGTTAATCATGAACAATTCCAAAATAATTTAGTCAGTTTCATTAACAGAACTCATTACGAATCTTGATTTTGTGAAAAAAACCCCAAAAATTAAAGGTGGGAGAGAGAGAGAGAACAGTGCCTTAAACCTTTTCCGTAATGAAGTGCAACAGTTATGACAGTTGTTCAAAGTAAAATAACTTAGATTAAAAAAAAAATAATAATGCCCATTTCCTCTATTTGTCGCCAAGCTTTTAATTTCTATCAATTTCACAAGCTTTCTTGAAACATGTTGATATTCAGTATTTATCACAATACCCCTAAACCATTATAAAATGGAAATGTAATATTGTTAATTAGGTTTTTGCAGACGCGTATTGATCAATATGATTATTTACATCTGGGACGGACCATTAGTAACGTCACCATCCGAAAGACGTGAGATTCAACCTGGATAATCACAATGGATAAATTTGGCCACAACACACGTCACGTGTCATCAAATTTTGGTCCAGCTTTAAATAATTTTTGGTCACGGTCAAATATAAGAGGGCATTTTAGGGCGACCCTTTGACTTTGCCAAGATAGTTTAATTCCACATGGGCATAAAAAGAAGTCACATGAACTATTTTTCACCTAATAACCCACAGCAGATTTTTAAAAACTGGATATTAATCAGCTTTCCCTCCTCCAATTGGCACCAATTATTCTTATTTTCCACTCCTACATAGTTTGAAAAAACAATAAATGTAATCAAAATAATGAACCATTCTGAGAGAAAATTGCAGAAATTGCCAGTTTGTACACGAAAATAGTGATTATATTCTTACACTCTGTTACCAATTCAGAGACTATAATGATCAGTTGCAATGAAATCACTATTATACTCTTAAATCACTCTTATTCGTAACCGGCACAACAAACTGCATTAGAAGTATACTCAAAATGTTCAGTATTTAAAAAAAAAAAATCTGCCCATGTATAATGTGTGATTCCTAGCATTCTTAATCAAAAGATCGAGAAATCAACTTTCTGTTTAATAGCAGAACCAAGACAGCGTCGCAACTAGAGCAACAATACAATAGAGGATAGGAGGATATGCTTTTGTAAGGCATCCTTCTTGCTCTATCCTCCATCTCGAAGATGACCTAATCCTACCCATCCCTTACTCCGAGCTAATTACTGCATCATCCTCATCTTCTACTCAGGCTTCATTAGGCGCTAAGCAAGTCAGCTTTCCCAGGGCCCATACACGTGAGGCTAATCACACAAATAATCTCATTACTACAAGTATACGCCTGCTGCTCCTCGGGTGAACTGTATTTCTCGAACAGAAGAAAGAGAGAAAGAGAGAGAGAGAGAGAGAGAAGGGAGAGACAGGATGAGAGTTCGTATATGAGTGTGTGTTTGTGTGTGTGTGTGTTAATGTGAGAAGGGGAAATAAAGAGAGTTGGAGGAAAAGCTACAGAAAGAGAGGGAGAGGGGTGACAGAAAAAGGCTTCTATTTTACATGTTTATTCAACTAGTGGTTTCCATTTCAGACAAAACCATATGATGATCCTCTAGTGAAAATGAAGGTGTTGAAAAAATGGGAAGATAGAATATTTGGGTTTCTTCCTTTACCAGTGCCGGTGCTAACAGAATTGAAAATCAGGAACAACTGCAGTTCCGTTGTTTTATTTGAAATAATGTACCAATCGGCGTCCCTCACCTTTGCCAGTTTGAGCCTCCGCTCCGCTAGCTCCCTCCCTCCATCCTCCTTTCTCATCTTTTCTCTTTCTTCTCTCCCGCTCTCTCTCTCTCTCCTTCATCATCTCCCCTTTTCGCCTTTCCGCATTATTTTCATGTTTGTGGCTTTCTGTCTGGCACGCTTACCACCCGTGTCTTCTATTCCCCATCGCAATTTGGCTTCGGATTATGATACGATGAGTAGGCGATAACGAGATGGTGAATGAGGATTACGGGCCCTCCCGGAGGGTGCCCGCACGAGAACCAAAGCATGAACAAGGTCCAGAACAATTGTGTTCTTCCGGATTTTCTTTAGGCCATCGCTGATTGTAACGACAACCGAAAGAGGATTTAGTGGGAGAGAGGCCGGGTGGGGTTAAGGGAGCTGAGGGAGCTGCGGGAGTACATATCTAGTCATCTATCCGCAAGACCTCATTTCCCTCGTTTTGAATTTTGGATAAAATGTACAATATCTCTAACAATGATGTTCAATATGTCCTGCTTTTGTTCATAGAAAGACGTTTAATTCTGCAAAACTGTTGATAGATGCAAATATATTTCGTCTTACTGTCCCATCACCTGAGAAGTAATGAATTGGATCCAAAACAGGTTTACTATGTCTCTCGCTTTCCACGCTGAGCATGATAAAGCTAGGTAAAGCATAATTGCAGCGAGAAAAAACAATAAATTATACCGCAAGCAATGATAAAGAAATTCAGTTTGATGCTGAAAAGTATGAACCGATCACATTATTGTCTATCACTTTGTAAAAGAAACTGACCAAATTCTAGGGATAGGTTAATTATTGAATTCATAAAAATACAATACATTTAGTACAATGGCATTTCTGGAAATTACATATGTTGCGAAGCATTAAACACAGATATGGGTATATGGGAATACACACGTACACATGCGCGTGAAATCAAATTTTGGTCCAAAGTTTTCAACTAAACACAAAAAAAAAAAAAAGTATCTCCCCCTTAATCAAATTGGCGCAACTTCTAAACGAAAGGGTTGTAAGCAAAATAACTTGTTGACAAGGGTATTTTTACCCTTATTGATTAACTTCCCTGTAAAATGAGATTGATCCATCGAGTCATGCATGAGTGGGCAAACATTAAAGGCAAAAATGTCGCTTTTCAAAGTCACAAGGGGATTTGTTTATGCTGTATTAACAGTACAGTTTAGCATTTCTTGCGCGATATTTAAAGTGTGCTCACTCAACCATGACACGATGACAACCTCTTATGTTCACACAACATGCGATGATATATTTTGGTAAGAATATCTGGAGTTATTTTTTTTCAATAAGCTGAATGGATTTTGCAATTTCAAATTCACGAGGGTTGATTTTATTTTCAAATTGTACTCACCCAACCATGATAATGAGAAAAGTGTCGGGATAGGTGTGAGGGGGTCAAGCGATGGATAATAAACAACAACAACACATAAATATGCACCAGAAACAGATTTCGCTAAAATCTTGTTTCACAGAATACCCAAAATGACCCTTGTGACTTTTGAAAAGTGACAATTTTGCTTTTAACCTTTGCTCACTCATGCATAACTCAATGGATCAATCTCATTTTCACAGAAAAGTTAGTCAATAAGTGTTACAGGAACACTCTTGCCAAGTTATTTTGCTCTAGAACTTTTCTTTAAAAAGTTAAACCATTTTGATAACGGGGGGGGGGGGGGTTACTTTTTTGTGTTTATTTCTAGTCGTATTTTGAATATCGGGTCAATTCAAGAGCAACCATTTCGTTATGACATTGCTTGTATGATATTCTTCAACCAAGGAATAATGAGGAAGCTCACAAATATTTTTCCCCGTGTATATTTACCAGAATTCAACCTCCTCTTCAAAAGGTTTTAATAAAATAAATAATGGTGTAAATCATTTTCTAAAAGCCCCCTGTCAGCATGGTCACACAGAGTCGTTCTTTCTTGAAAGTCCTCGTGGCGATTGCTGTTGCGTTGACCATCGATCATTACAGTAATACCTGTGAGATATCACTTATAACCGTTTTGAACGTTCAATATAATCTCCAGTTTTGGACTTTATTTCCCGATCATTAGCATAATTCGCCCCTGTTTTCACGAAGAGACGGTAATGAGGAAATTGCATAGTTTTTCAATTTTTAGGTTTTTGCATTCTTGGACATCATTCACTAACACTCGCAAAGTTTCAGACCATAATAATGTCTAATTATGTAACTATGGCGATAACGTTAACAAGAAAATACCTGGTAAAATGATTTTCTGTTTTCACGAAGTAATGGCTTACAGACGTCCCGTATGTTTTACGTGCATGAGATCCGTCACTTCGTGAAAACAAAAAAGAGCGTGTCCTTGAATTTTGTGTTTTCACGAAATGACGGTTATGTTTACAGCTCATTTTATCCCAAAATATAAGAAATTATGAAAATAATTAAACATAGAACTAAACATTGAAATATGACCTACCTCAGGATATAGAATTTATTCAAACCCTTCATACATTAATTGAGATTATGCTTTATAACTTTGAAAGCGAGTTATTCAAAGCTATTTTTTTTAGTTGCACGTTCATCGTCACTTCGTGAAAACAGTAATAGATTATCTTGATTTCATGTCGTATCGAGACAGTCAATCATGTTGCATATTTTGATTACATTGTTGCATGAAAGTAGTAACCACGAACACCAATTTGTGAAAAGTGACGCTGTAAAACTATTTTACTGTTCTCTCTCCAGCGGATTTTGAAGAAAAAAAAAATAAAAAGCTGACTCGTCATTCATTTTCCTTAAATTTTGTCACGGAAAATCAATTACATATGATTCAGATAGTTGTAAAATTAACGATTATTAAAAAGAAATATCGCAAATTCGATGTTACTACCTCGCGCAACAAACAGCGAGAAATATGCACCAAGCGAATGACTTCACAGCTTGCATTCAACACCAAGCATTTTCCTATCTCCATGAAGAGAGCTGACTGTACGAGGCAGGTGATTTTTATTAGCAGACAATCGATTACTTCCCCGCGAGAGTTATCGAAACAATGAAAGCGCCAAAATTATGGTGAATACGCGTAATAATCAATCATCATTTGGATCAATTACAAGTACATGTGACGCCTTAGTGAAAGTTCAGCTTGATAAAAACGTCATGATTCCATAATGAAATATGTGCATTTAAGTTAGCAGCATCGGTAAGCGCCCAAGAAATCTCGGAAGCTGAATAAAAACAATACACAACCATCAAATGCGCAGCCAAGGGATAGGGGCGGGGCGGGGCACCTGCCGCCACACACAGTCGAATGGTGAAAATAAAAGAGAGAAATAGAGAGAAAGAGATGGAGAGTATGAAAAGAAGATGATAGGCCCCTTCAGTATCTTTCCCTCAATAGAAGTTGTTCTCCTCTACATCATCTGACCCCCCCCCCCCCTACGCCAGTGACAACTATGCGTGAGATTCGAGACTTCCTCAATTATAAAAAAAGTAAATACGGTAGGTACCATTATTAGCTGTATGAAGGGTTTTCATGCATCCGGAAAAATGCGTATTTCATGGTTTGCGCAAAAGTACCCGGATGACCGGCAATTTGCAAGCAATATAATAGTATATCATAGTTTGCCTAAAAGTACCCGGATGTCCATGCAGAATATCTCCATATCTCATGGTTTGGGGTGCACGTGACGCGTAAAAAGAGTCAATACGCGTTTAATAAATACGCAAAGATTAAGACAATGGATGTATGCGCGCAGCCCTTGCCAGATGCTTGGGTAAGGACAACAATGATGTTTTTCTACCTGAGTTTTATGTTGATACAAAAGTCAATACAAAAGATAAGGGACATTGTAATGGTGAACATTGGGGATCAAGGTTTTATAAAATTAATAATAATAATAATAATTGAATCGCTTTTCTTTCATGGGACACATGGGTATATCGCACTCGCTTTGAAATATGTTCATAGCTCCCTTGTATCCCACTCAATGCCATTCAATATTTTTTTTTTATAAATGCCGAATGACACATTCTATTATTTTTTTTAAATGTCAATGATTTATTTCTATTTTTATTTCATTATATCTTATTATTTAATTTTTCCTTTTTTCTTATTTGGAGAATAGCGTCGCGGAAGAGAGGCATACTAAAGATTTTCGTCTTGCACTCATTAGAGTAAACCGCAAGAATAAACAGAAAGCCGAAATCGAACAATATTTTTGTTATTTATTTTATAATGCTAAACAAAAAAATATTAATATATATATTTTTATTATTTATTATTTGTTTAATTAATTTTTATTTATTTCTCTATTCACTTGTTTATTTATTTATTTATTTATTTATTCATTTAATTTTTTTAAAATTGTTATTATTATCATTATCATTATTATTATTATTATTTATAATAATGGTTACTGTGGTTTCAGTAACCATTTACCCCATCTAGCTATGCCCCTGCAATAAATGACAGTTCAAAGCCCATTATGTTTGTCGTTATTTTATATTCGTTTATTGACTTTAAAAAAAAATATATTGATTAAAAAAAGAATATTTGTTAGAAACGTCAACTAGGAGGGGAAAGTTGATAAAGTTAATAATAGTCTTAAGGCGTGGAAAGTAAGACGACTGACATGTTATGGAAAAATAATAATGTACTTTTATATATATATACGGTATATATGCAAGGCTTCACATAGAACTACAATTATATGGAATTTTAAAAGTGAAAAGGTAAAACGGAATGCTTTTATCAAGGCGAAAAGAGAAGGAGCTATCCCTGGCTTTTTTTTAATGCAGATGACGCATTGTGGAAGACATTATTTTCATTTTGGACTGAAAGCTTTTGTGGGATGCCGATATGTTTACAGTGTCATATCAAACACATGAACGAGTTATGAATAAAAGAGAAAACTTTCAACATTTTATACGGATTTGCTAATGCACATGGCCAGAAATTTGTTATGTAAATAAATTTGATGTAAAATATATTCCCAATTAAATACTTTGGAATAATAGTAAAATTGTAATTGATAAACAAACATTAAACAATATAATTTCGAATTATATCATAGGGTATTACCCTTTAAAGATAATCTCTAATAATGGTAAATTGTACAGTCTAACGAATGTTATAAAATTTGTCACGAAAAGGAAACTAATGATCAATTTTCTGTTTCATTGCAAGCAGGTAAGAGTTTTCTGGAAAATCATTTCAAGAATGATATACTTCATTTAAAAAAATAGAAAAAAATGAAATTTTATTGATTGGATATAGAATAATTTATAGAAAAAAATACAAATTGTGCATAAATTATGCACAACTTGCAATATACAAAGATTACATAAAGGGAAACTTTGGAGAAGTGCAAACCAATCCAAAGTGGTTAATAAAGTAACACATAATTATACTATAATGATCCTTTTGAATAATTCATGTATTTTGTTTCACTTGTATCGTATTGTACCCCTGAAGAGGTAAAGAGAAATAAAAAAATATTGGTTTACAACATACTGCGATTTCCAAATTGTTAATTATAGAATTCGTCTGCACAACTTTGTTATTTTTACATGAACGTCAACATATCAAACTAATCGCTTGAAAACAAAACCAGAACACACGAATGATGAACTGCTCGTTTGAATACAAACACACAGCATTATGTGTATGACTTGAATGCGTCGATTAAGCGTAAACGGTATACAGAATAAAAAAAAAATCTTGAAATTGAATATTCCTGGCATACACTAGACGATTTTTGATTTCCTTCTGAGTCAAATTTGTCCCGTTCTTTTAATTGTTAAATGCTGCCTCGCAGCCGTGAGAAATGTACACGTCGTTTCACCGACAATTTCGATTCGGAGATCATGCAATGCTTTGAAGAGCTACACGCAGGCTATGCAGGAAGAACCCCGAGGCTATTTTTTGAGGGTGCTCATATATCTAAAAGTATCTGCAAGCGATGGGAAATAAAACGGATGAATAATGGAACAATTTTATCATATTTGTACAGACATAAATTTACGCACATGGGACTGAGAGCTGTTTTTGCTCAAGCGTAGCCTGATACCCCGAGAGAATCGTAAAGTGGGTTTGCAATTAAATTTGGGGGCAAAAAATCATCTTGAGTTGAAACGCAATAGAATATCCTAATCTTAATTTTCTTTCTTTCTTCATTTAATTTGTTTTATATTCATATGACTGCTTTCTGTTTATCTATCAATTGATTTATTAATTAATTTATTAATTAAATAATTCTTTATTTTATAGTTATTTATTTATCTATTTTGTTTTTATAAGAAATGTATGATTAAACGGATCGCTTTGTCTAAATTTCTCATTTAACTTTTTGCATACCGCAAGCCCGAAGTGGATACAAACGATTCTGCCTATTATGGTACTGAAACGAGTGTCGCAATCGACTGGGTTTTATGTCTTGACTCGATAATTATGCAAATGCCGTGGGTTCAATCACCTTCAAGGCAGCGATATCATTTGACAATACCATCAGCATTTTCTACTCTCGACTAAGGTGTAGCGAATGTGTATACCCGGTCGAAATTAGTCCTAAAATTCAGAACTGAAATTCAATGTAAAGAGTAAGAGAAACCCCGATGTAGCAGCAGCAGTAGTAGTATAATAGTAGTAGTAGTAGTAGTAGTAGTAGTAGTAGACCTCACATTACAATCAGTTATACGCGGAGGAGACAAGTGAGGGTCATAGTGATTAAGTTCGCTTTTCTTCTCAAATCTTACAACAAATAAATGGTGATAATGAAAAAAGATGGTTATAATAAAAGTTATGACAATGATAATAATTATAATGACAATAATAAGAATATCGATAATAATAATAATAATAATGATCATAATAATAATAGTAATAATAATAATAATAATAATTACAATAATCATAGTTATAATAATGATAATGATAATAATAATAATACAAGCTCATTAAATGTATATACAAATTAATGTGGTAAAATGTTACAAATTCCCTATTCTGTGATTCCTCATTTCTGTGGTTGCCTGAAGGGTACCTACCACAGCAGCTGATATATTCTCTCGTCATCCTGAGTGTTGGAATACGATGACTTAAAAGCTGTCAATGGAATACCACCATCACCGGGCACTCGAAAGCGAAGTGTCCATAAATTTGAATTCACTAGTCAGGCTCTCCTTTAGAATAGACTGCGGCGTAGACCTACATGGTATTATACGTAAACACATATAAGATGTACAAATAGGAGAACTTGAAAGAGAGAGAGAGAGAGAGAGAGAGAGAGAGGGGGGGGGGGGGACGAGAGAGAGAGAGAGAGAGGGAGAAGGGGGGGGGGGAGAAATACAGGGAGGGAGAGAGTGTGGAGTGCATGTGTGTTTGTGTGTGTGTTAATGTGAGAAGGGGAACGAAAGCTACAGAGAGAGAGAGAGAGGGAGAAACAGAGAAACAGAGAGGAAGAACTGAGAGGAATATAATATTTCGAAAGGGGGAGAGGAGAGAGAAAGGGGGAGGGGTAGAGCACGGGCATGAAAGGGGAAAATACAAGAAGGGGGAGAAAGAGGTAGAGAGTGGGAGAATAAATTTGATGGAAATAGGGGCGGATCTAGGATTTTGAAAAAGAGGGGCGGCATCCCCAAAAAATATCTGACAAGCAAGAACAAAAAGCTCATCTCGTTCTTATAGGTCCAATTTTCCTCCCAAATTCTCTGGCAAACAAAACAAACAAAATGTTATCAGTTCTAAAAGGGGGCACAATTTACAAAAAGGTGGACACAATGTACACTTTCC
Organism: Heliocidaris erythrogramma; assembly: GCA_025617745.1. Taxonomy (NCBI): domain Eukaryota; kingdom Metazoa; phylum Echinodermata; class Echinoidea; order Camarodonta; family Echinometridae; genus Heliocidaris; species Heliocidaris erythrogramma. Next base: position 30,598,668 of record CM046859.1, read on the forward strand.
AACAAGGTGGGGGCCGGAAGTGCCCCCCCCCCCCCCCCCCATAAATCCGCCATTGGGTGGACAGATGTAAAGAATCTCTGAGATTGAGAGAGAGAGAGAGCGGGAATGAGAGGGAGGTATAAAGTGAGAAGGGAAGAAGAGACTGGAAAGTTAGAGAGAGGGAAAGATACAGAGTGTGTGTGTGTGTGTGAGAGAGAGAGAGAGAGAGAGAGAGAGGGGGAGAGAGAAGGAAACTCGGGAAGGTGATACTCTCGGTATGGATGCAAGGGAAAACAGAACTACTTAAAGAAAAAGTGATTGCTTATGAAAGTGCATAATAGTCATAGAGGAGCAGGCAAGCGGCAAGTCTTTTGTAATCGCCGCTGACTGACCTTGCTCTCGACGATGAGCGACGACGGAGAACATAAAAACGGCGAAAATATCGCTTGGAAGATGTATTTACGGGCGATGGGTATTATGATTTAAAAAAAATTCTGCGACAAATTAAAAGAAAAGTAAACAAACACAATACCAAAATTCAGATATCCATATGGTATTGCATGATTTAAAGAAAATATTTGGTAAAGTTTGCTAAAGAACGTTGGCATAAAACGTGTTAATTTCGGTGTCATATTGTTTTATATAAAATTAAAAAGTACCAGATACTCGTCAATTTTCCAATGGTTTACGATGGAAGTTGAGAAGCATACTAGAAAATAACGTCAAATCGAGGCTATCGCCAAATTCTGTACTCGCCTAAATCTTCTCTATAGCAGATTCGTACAAATCTTAACGTACCACCCCTCTGCATTTAGGGCTTTGCCAGTTCGTAATTACTTCCTGGCCGGGGATATTCATTATTGTTTTATCTCTCATTTTCTCTGTATTCCATTTGAGGAGAGAGAGAGAGAAACAGATTTCATAACAAATAACAATCAAAGAAATCTGATGAAAGTTTCGTTTGGCTCTTAACTTGGATTAAGTTAAAGTTCCAGTCTTTTAGTAGGATATTGTTTGAATATACCAAGGGTCAATGAACCTGTAACAAATCTATCTAAAAGGATATATAAAATGATATACAACAGAATTAGTGTCTAATGTATATATTATTTTGTTTACTACAGGGATGAGTCATTTAAGAAATATAATATAGAAAGCTCCCTAGCTTCATAAAAGGATGGAAAATGAGATTCCATAATAATAAAATTTTCTTTTCTCATTTTAAAAATTTATATTAGCCTATTCGAACAGTCACTAAATTTGTATTCATCGGTTAAATTTACTAATTTTCAGCAAAACAAAAGCATGTAAAACATGTAAAAGGAGACAAAGATTCATTAACAATACGCACGATACAGAACAAAATGCAAATACACAAGAAAAGAAAACCTTAATATTATTAGTTATTGTCATGAAAAAAAATGTTTAGTTCTAGACCATTTGTTTTATCACCAGTTTTCTTACAATTCAATTTTCTGTTGCTCTCCCCAAGTACGAATAAACGTTTGTGCGGCTACAGAAACCCGAAAAATAATGGTAAAAAGATCACAATATTAAACATGATTTTTAGTAAGTAAACTATAGACAATAATAATTTTGATTTATATTATGTCCCACTCGAAGAAATATAAAGAAACTATAAAAGTAATGTAGATTACACTTATCAATAAAGGACCAAGTTAGTGGCGCAAAATATTTCACGTTTCCATTGAATCAGTTCAGCACTTCAATAATCTGCCATGACAAAATTCATGCGAGCGTTTGTGACCAAGGAGGTACTATAGGCAAGCTAGTACCTCCTTGATTTGAACGACAATGTGAAAATGATCACGACGGCAAAGATGCTTTCTGTATATTAGCTTTTGATGTTAGCGATCAATATTGTGCGTTCATTATCATTTGCCTGCTGCCCTCTATCGTCCGCACTTTTTCCTGTATGCTTTCCCTCTGCCCCATCGATCTGTTCTGCCCCGGCTTCTTCCTTTCACTTCTCATGGGAACAAGCATCGTGGGATTGATGCACAGAAAATAACAGTAACGGTGCACATGTTAACATGTTTACAGATAGGTTATTCAAGAATTTCGTACAATGCGCAAATACATTATTCTAGTGGGAGTTACACCCCCGCCCCCCTAAAAAAAAATCCACTTCATGTTAAGGCAAAATGATTGGGAGTAATAATCATGTGAATAAAATGTGGAAAATTGTTTGTATCTAGTTTGCGTTCGATTTCTTAAATGGTCGATTTAATAACCCTTTTTCTTCTTCTTCTTTTTTTTTTTGTATTGAGACAGTAACTTCTAAGTAGGGGAATTAGGATGAAGATTGTATAAAATGACGCGAATTCAGCATGAAACATTCGATTGCCCAATCGACTTGTTTAAAATCCGCAACCCGTCCATGTACAAAGTCTTCAATGATATTCCTGTTTTGTGTACGTCAAGATAAATGATTACAAGCAACAAAAGTTATTATTTTTTTCGGTGGTACTCTAAATAATTATCTCACATTAACAGTTTCATAGTTTTAGGCATTTTGGCGCAACTTTTTTTTTTTTTTTTTTTTTTTTTTTTTGGGGGGGGGGGGGGGGGGGGGGTTATGTCACTTGGGTTCCGAAAGGGGAATGGGCCGGTTGTATACTCCCTCCCCTAATCCATCAGTTGTCGGACCACAACGTAACATAAGTACCACCTGGTATCTATCTCCTTTACAGACAACTATCCCCTAAAAGATCTCGGACAAATATCCCCAAATAATGTCGTATTTTTAAAGCACGGACAGAGATGGTTGCCCGGATGGTAATATTGTCCGGGGGACAATCGTCATCGCAGAGGAATTACTGTCCTCGGGTGTGTTTTCCCTGTGTTGTAAATCTAGGAGTTTTTATTCCTGTTTTATGATTTTGCGATTGCTCTCGCCTGAATGATCTCTATGCCGTTTTCGATGAAGACTTGGGGATGGTCACCGTAATTTTGATCAGGCAGTTCAACACCCCCATATTTTGTGTTAATTTCCAAAATCTAATTATCACCCACGTGCACAGTAACCTCATCAAGAAGGGGAAAATACAGAATTACCAAAGTGAGACATATAAAGAAATACGCCCATCTGATATTAAGAAGTGTGAAGTTGCTAAATAAAGAGTAATGATATGAAAACACTGCTGGGCATACATGAAGCCGCAAATTAGCAAATGACTATGAACATCATCGAAATTAAAATCAGTTAATGAATAAATATAAGGTCTATCAAAATAACAAAATAATCAAATTGACATTGTTTTTCATAACACGTTGTACTTATATTTGAGATCATGATATAAAAAAGTTCTGCGTTTAAGTGGAACTATAAAATGATTATACTATGCACAAATCCTTAATATATTGATATACATAAAGATATGTTTCTTTGACAGTGGTTTGTCTTTTAGTTTGGTCAAATACTTTAATCTGCGTCAGAGGCACAAGACTTCAAATATAACTTTGGATTGTATTAGTTTAAAGGTATTTCTATAATATGTTTTGGTTCGAAATTACAATACAATTATATCTTCAGAATAAGGACCTTAGATGTGTTCGACATTATAGTTCTGAATGATATAACGCGATAAGAACTACTTTCGAAAAATAGACTCAAGGGCAATTTCAAAGGCCTATTGTACTGCCCATAGAAATAAGGTTCGGATTATGTAATACACCATTGTAATGTTCGCACATTTCTAAAGGTGATAGACAGGGCTATTGAAATTGTCTTGAGTTTATTTTTCGAAATTAGTTTTTATCGTATTATATGTAATTATTCAGCAATAAAGCCTCTTCCAAGCAAAATATTTTTTGGGTTTAATAAAGCGCCTTCTCAGCTACAAGTAAGCAATTAAAGCGCCTTGTATTTTCATTAAGATTACGATCCTGTACTTACAGTTCACCCTCTCTGGTCCGGGGGGGGGGGGGGGGGGAGAGGGAGCAGTGACCCTTTTACAGGTACGCACTGATGCTAATCGTTTACATCCTATTATGATCCCATTCAACACCTGGGAATGGAGAAAAATGATATAGATAGGAAATATAGTGCTTTTGAGGACACAGGTGAATGTGAGCTGGGTGTTGAACCCATGACCTCTCCATGACTACTCCAATATAACAAGGGACCGTTGGAAAAAAAAGAAACCGAACAAGGGGATGAAACCAGAGGCATCGTTGAAAATCTCATCACATTTTAATTACATTTTCGAAACATATTATGTAGATGTAATACCTAGTTTCTTTAATCATACGGTGCGATACACGTGTCCAGTGTAGGTATGAACGCGCATAACCCCTCGCTTCAGAAGCACCCCCTCCCCCAAACAAAAGGGACAGACAATGCTTGCAGTGCTCTTCTCCCTGTGCTGAACTTTCTGGATACACCACTGCCCCTTCCCTTTTTCAAAAGGTGTCCCGACACCACAAGGAGCGAGCCATTCGTTCGTGCTAGATATTTTCTTTACAGAATCATCATTACAATATTGTTGAGCATTAACGTCCGCCAATGCACTGATGCCCGATTTAAGAAATAATAATTACAGGGGTTCTGCGTGAAATATGCAAATTGAACAATAAATCTTGTCCCAGCAAAATTACACTGTCTTTATAAAGCGCTGTTCTAGTCACAATAATAACATAAAAAACTCATAAAAGCGCTTTACAGTGAATTATCAACCAGGTCAGTGGGTGAAAATTGTATCATAAACTTACACTGCATCCTCTCATCGTTCACCGAGGATTATTCCGGTCAGTCACCGTTTTTCAGGCGTGTAATCCTACCACTATGACGTTGCCATTTGTTACGTCTTTACAGTCACCTGGGTGGCGAAATGCAATGTAGATGAAACGATATTCTTGAAAAGTTGAAGGCCAATCCAAAATTTGTCGAGATTGTAACAAGTTAAGCTCGCTGGAGCAGACAAATCATAGAACAAACTGGTAAAAGTTTGAAAGAAATTTGTTGAAATAAGAAAGGAAATAATAAGCAATGTTAGAAAACTTATTTATATCATATTTTTATATCAAAATACGACAAGGAACACTTGAAAGGACACGCTCCTTCTATACTTTCAGATGCTCCGATACAAATTGGCCACAATCAATATCTAGATCTTTTTGGATTTGTAACAATCGTGCAGTTAACGATGTAAAAATAATTGACAAGGAAGCTAAGTGCAGAAATATTTACAATCAGCATGTAAAAGCGCTGGTCCCTGGCAAAAAGTAAATTATAGATCATGCAATACATACAAAATTAAACTGGGCGATGCATGCATAACATGCCAAAAAGTGTAAAAGAGAGAAGAATATAACAACAGGGGAAATAAATCAATGAATTAATTAATGGTCAAGTCCAAAAATTGTCTTTATTGTTCTTATTTCAATTTAATTATTGCCTCTATATTTTAAAACAATTTGCTCGTAACCCCCTCCTCCTTCCTCACAGTGCAGAGTGCGCATACGCCCTCAATTGAGATGATTCCCACATCGCCATCCGCGTATCTTGATATTATGGCGAATAATTACGAATAATCACGATCGACAGCTTTCTAACTCAGGAGATGGGATACTAACATCTTACCATACTAATGATGACCATTAATAACACCATTTTCGGAAGCCTACGCCAAACCTATTAAAGTGACTGGCGCAAATAATCTGAAGAGATTGAAGAGCGCCATCATAATTATCAAGAACCAACCAACCAACCATCCCCTCTGTCCGCGAGGCAGTAAGTAGCAGTATGGCCGGCACCATGGGCTGGAAAAGAGCATTCAAGATAATGTACTTTTTTCCATTCTTGAAATTTCTGGATACGCAATTGCAAGTCCTCTTTTTTCAAAATACAACCCACGATTGTTCGTATTCGTATTTATACTTGCTATTTTCGGTAAAATAATATCAAACACTGACGTCAGTCACAGTCATTAATGCCTGAATCTAAACAAAATGATCAAAATTAAATATGCTAATTCAATAATAATTACTTTTCCAAACAAAATTTTGTTTTAAATGGCGTCTTAACAGTCACAACAAACTCATTAAAGCGTCTTACATTGTGTAATTACTCCGGTCATCGTTCTTAATCTAATACGATTCAGGGCCCTGTTTCATAAAACTGGTTATTAATAACAAGTTGCAATAACTGTGATAAGCTACTGAAATCCTTGCTTTTGATTGGGTGAGAGCAAAGTTGTCATAGAAATGTGACAGTTGTTACTGATAACAAGTTTTATGAAACGGGGCCCTGCACTAAAAACCTCCGTCACGCCGCTTAACGGACACTGTGCCTATTCCAAAATAACGGAAACTTGTCTATTCGGGGTAATGCAATTTTTTGTTTGGTCGGTTGTCGGTCTGGGGGCCTCTTGCATAAAAAAGCTGCACTTGAACGCAACTAAAAAAAACAAAAAAAAAAAAACACGAACGCAACTTGAATTTTAACCAATCAGAGTTGCTTATTGAGGACTTCCCTTGAATTTTTGACTTGCGTTTAAATGCAACTTTTTATATAAGATGACCCATGCCCTCTTACGTACAGAGTAGCGATTAAACACAACCCAGAAAATTAAACGCAAATTATTTATATTTTTTTAGTTGCGTTTAGCGGCAACTGTTATGCAAGAGGTGTAGGTCTCCACTGGAGACTGGAGAGCATTCTAGCCAGCAGCCATTTTACATTTTACATTATCATTCATCAACAATCTAGCGAAGTATGTCCTTTATACGAAATAAGTCATTTATTTCATCCCAAAACTATTCTTGATATAGCCGTTGAAATGTTTCCTATATCAGTACCATTAGTATAGTGTAAGGTACATGGTAAGGTAAAAGAGGTTTTCCATTTTTGATTGAAATGAATCAGCAGAAAACGTATAACGTACGGGACATGTTTTAAGGAATCACACTCATTATTAGCTTGGGTGGGGAGATGTAAAATAATGGAATGCCACGTTTATGAGGTCATACGTGCCGTGCCGGGATTCGAAAGCGAGACTTCTGCGCAGTGAGTGAAAAAAAAACCACTCGAATAAAACTAGGTGCACGTAGAACATTTAATGGTCATTATTTAGGTTTCTGAGCCACCACCACCCCCTCCTCCCTCCCCTCCCCCATCCAACTATTAAGAAAAGGACAATCATCAAGGCCGTTTTCAAAATCTCGGTGAATCATTCTTATTTTAGAAAAATATATATAAACTACTCTTTTCTTACTCTTGCCATATTGACAAGATAGGCACCCCCTTACTCACTACTTTGCTGGCCATACGGAGGAGCGTGCATTTGCTTTCGGTTTAGTCCCCAGGTTTAGCTAGTGGCCACCAGTGAGCCTCAAATTGCCAAAAGAAATGGCGGCCAGGGTACATTTCATTTCCCTGTGTCACGATTTATGTATACGCATTGTTTCAGGAAGTCTTAAAGACACCCCGAGAATGATTCGTTAGTTGGATTAAAAAAAAAAAGTTTCTGAAACTAAAAAAAAAAAAAATGAATTGCGGGGCGTCATCCTAAATTGTATTTGAGAATGATAATATAGTCACGTATATGTGAGACATAATACGTATAGCGTGGCTCCGTTAGGGCTAGCAAGCCTCGTCATAGGCGTGACCATGGGGCACAAGGGGGCATGGTCCGCCTACTCATCTGCTAACCTCCCCACCCCCCAAAAAAAAAACTAAACAAAACAAAACAAACACAAAAACACACACACAAAAAACAAAACAAAAAAAAAACAACAACACACAAACAAACAAACAAAAAAACCCACCCTGAAAACATCATGTAAAAATTACTCTTCCAATAATTCTAAAGCATATATTTTAAATAAAATGTAATTAAATTGCTCTCAAAATGTCGAAAATGAAGAAGAGTTTTTCAAAATATTCTCGCTCCTTCGTAATGCTACATCACAACACAATATCATTAAGCAGACCTTTCAAGCAAATTGTCAAAAAGATAAACAGATCTAGTGCTATAGGAGCACGTAGAAGCCGAACGGGGCTATTTATTCGTTTAGACGTTTTATGCCCCCCTCTTGTTCGAAAAGTATGGCTACGCCAGTGGCCTCCCTGCTAAAGAGAAAGAGAGAGATATCGTGCAGCTCTCAACAGGAAAAGAAGATATTGAGCAAGGCATTAAGGCAAGGACATTAATTGGGAAACATGACAGCGTCGAAGCGTAACATTTTTGGCTCACCCTGAGTGCATTTTGTAATGAAATTATGGCATTTGAAACATATTATCATTAGCAAAATTTAGATATTTTCCCATCTCAGATTTTGTCCCTGAGGGCCGCAATGTCTATTTTTGAAAATGGCTGCAACCAATATGATCCAGGCCCAATTATGAACATTTTGTTCACTCAAAATAAATTCAAAATGGCCGTCATCAAAGTACTTCACTCGCGTGTGCACATAGATAGGAAAACTGCAATTTGTTTAATCGTAATTTCGGAGGTACCTTAAAGATCACATTACAAGAAAATTCCATCAAAATAAATATTGGCTTAATACTTATTATTGCATAGATGGCATAAATGAAACAAGGTTATCCAAATTCAACGCTTGGAAACATTTGAAGTAATGATTATTATCAATTATAAAACGGTAAAATACAGCTCCTCGAACGCTGCTGAGATGTGTGACGACACACCCGGTACCAGTCCTGTCTAAGCAGACGATGTCCCATAACATCTTACACATTTTTCAGTGCCTGTTTTGTCATCTCCTCTTCACTTGTTTCTCTTACTTGACTAGCGTCAGTCTTAATGTTAGTCTGTTGCCTCACTCTTAACTTCGTGTATGGTATTATTTTGATGAAAAATGCAGCGTTAAAAAAATAAAGGAATCAGTCACTTGTAAACAAAATAAGACGCCATTGTATTTTCAGTCGCTTGCACCGGGGCATGTTCGGCGTTTCAAGAGGGAACGAATACCATCCGTGCTATTATTCGGAGGGCTTTTCAATTTGAAAGTGGGGTTTATTTCATTGATCATTGACCCTTCTCCTGTGTATTTACAATCAAACGGTTTTAGTTATCAGAATCAGTTTCACTTTCCCTTTTAGAATGGTGTGAAATAAGGTCATGTTTAAATATACAAAACTAATTTGATAAATAATTGCATTGCAATTACGTTCATTCATTATATGACGTCGTCTGCTTAAGCAGGATTGGTCCCCAGTGTGACGACATCAAAACATCGCTATATTTCTGGCGAATCCTCGGATATTCCAGATGCTGAGAAGAGCTTTTATTTATGTTGTTTTTATAATCATCAGATACGCAGTTGACATAAAACTTATACCATTGCCATCTGTAAGCTTCCCGGTTTCTAGTGATACATTAATTGCCATATTTGTGATTTTCTTGTAATGTGATCTTTAACCCTTACTTTACTGGGGAGGGGGGGGGGGGGGGGGGGGAGGGGTCCTGAGAGCCGCCCCCGACAAATTTAGCCGTGCAATTTGAACCGCTGCAAATCACGCCACACAACCTTTTTCTTCCAATTCTTGCGCATCTTTTGATACCAAATTTACACCAAAAAAAAAAAAACATTACCGAGTCACGTGACCTTTCATAACCTCATGTCACCCCGGAAACGGAGATTTTCTTTTAGTTTGTGTACACAATGAATGGGAAACTGCATTTCAACATGTTCATCCTTTATCACTTATAATTCCTTCTTTAATCTGTAATTATCATGTATTCTAACTGAATATTGTTTCATATAACACTCTGAAACAGCAGACTTAAAAAAAAATAGTTAAAATACGAAGAAATACATAAGAAATTCGTAAAAAATAGAATACATAAGAATCGCAATCACTTTTAAAAAATTTTCTTTAATATGTAATAATGTTATTAAGGCTTAGAGAGAATTTCTTGCATTAAAATTTTATCTCCAAGGCCTTCCTTTACTTGATTATCAATCGAAATTAATATTTGGTGAATTTATGTGGGGGGGGGGGGGGGGGGGGGGGGCACAATATAACCGGTGTCCCTTTCAAACTAAATGATAAATCTGAAGTGCACAACTAATGCAGACTAAAATATGATACACCTGAAGTGCACAACTAATTTATTTTGAAATGCAAAGGTTGATATTATATGGATAGTCAGTTTCAAGTTGTAGAATAAAGGCAGCGCTTAGCGATCATGGAGTTATTTGAATGAATGATTATCATAATAGATATAAATGATTTTGTAAAATATGATGGCTTGTAATCATCGAAATTTTATCGGCTTGACTAAGTTTTAATGCTGAAAATCATTTAAAAATAGGTATATCGGACTACTGAAATATGTGGCATAAATCTTTTGCCGCGGTATGAATAAATATCATCAATGTATGGATGAGAGAGGAGTAAAAACAAGAAAACCCCCAAAACAATCGTACAATTGAGCTTTTAAACCCACTTTCGAAAATATTTCAACACGCATATAATGTTAGACATTTAGCACCTTTAAATGAAATAGTTGATTGATTAATTGATTGATGAATTGAATTTCAAAAAGGTCAGATTTGAGGCTTTAAAATAGACGGCACAAATGAAACATAAAACCATGTCAGGGTTACCTTTAAAAAGACCACACTAAATATTGAAATGTTGAAAGTTTACTTAAAATAGATGCGCATATTTAGATTTAATATATCAAGTGCAAGCGATTTACAAAGTATATGGCAGTTGGTAGATTTTAGATACGTCAGCTCTACTCTTACGACATAAGGTAGTTTCTTGACTTGTGATCCATGTCTTTGTCCGCAGTGTATCCCGACCATCGTGCAGAGTGAAAGGGTAAGAGGATGATATGCGACAGCGTACCCATTTTACAAAATTATTTTCTGTTTCCTACGGGTAATTAAGGCAACATCCTTTCAAACCCACTCATCCAGGACGACAGTATATTTTGGGAAATGAAGAAAAAAATATTAAGTAATACATTGGCCAGATAGTGAGTTACACTGATTCCATTTTATAAATTCTAACGTTTCAACATTGAGGGAGCGTTTGAAAGAACAAGTCATGTAAGTATTAATAAGAAGTTTCCAAAGAAATAAAAGAAAATGAGGTTTTTCTCCATTAATTCCAGGGGATGTATGCTGATATTTATTTTATCTCAGATAAAATCTAAGATGTTAAGTCAGTGAGATAAAATACCATTAAAATCTGTTTAATCTCTTTAATTGGTATTCTGAGGACTATTTTAGAGAGATTTTATCTCATCTAAGACACGCCATTTGAATATGATGCAATAACCAATTAATGTCGTTAGATTTCATTTTCATCATGCTCAGCCAAAAGAATTGCTCTCTGCCAGCCTCTAATTCAAGAGAGCGCGAATGCGTTATTTTTGCAAATCATACGCAGGCCTTAAAGCGCAAACGCACTTTTGCTAGGATTTCCTTGAAAATGCTTTGGCGAAGATGGAGGCATATCTGCCCCCCCAAAATGAATAAACGAATAAAATGAATAAATAAATGAATAATCAAAAAATATAAATAAACTAAAATAAAAGGGGGAGGGGAAGTGAGAGAAAGGCAGAGACAATGTAAATAAAAGAAAGGGTAACATTTTTTACCTTTGTATTCCGTCTCGCCCTCTTTACCGTTGTATTCTGCCTTTCTCCTTCTCGGAGGCTTTTTTTTCTCACACTTCCACCTAGTTAGACTGATGCCCCCCCCCCTCCTCCAAAACTAGTGCCCTCTCAGTAGCTGGACCTTCTATGAGCTTGACCCGAGGTACGCTACTGGCTGGATACACCACCGACAATGGATGGGCAAAAATGGGCACCCCCCTACAACAACAACTATAATCCTCCTTTCCCTTTCATCAGCAAAAAATAACCTACAATAAACATTTAGAACGGATTATGTTTGTGGGGAGTCCTGTCCCCACAAACAGCTTAAGTTTACGGGGAAAGGGACTCCCCATATTTCAGGGAAACATGACGGTTTGATAAGAAATATATTTTCATTGGATCAGTTTCTAAAGTTTGAGGTATTTAATATAGCATTAATATCTGTCTCACATAACAGAATCCATTAGGTTAATGGAATACTGATCCATGATCTTGCCGATGTGAAGGATTTCCCGGGTTTTGTTCATCTGTATAACGAAATTGCGTGGGAGTTTCTCAATTCGTAAAGCTATAAAGTGATTGCCTTTTGCCAGTGGGAAAAATGCACTTTGTTAAAAAGAAACAAAATAAATAAACGAACAAACAAAAAAGTTTATTATCATAAAATCATCATCCACGTCCTTTAGAAAGTTTAAATGCATACATGGCGGCGAATTTTCAAAGATCAAAGAACAGGAAATGGGAAACTCGTGAACTATGCAGTTCTTTTTCGTGAAAATTAGTAGGCCTAATATTTGAATTAAAATGTTCTTGAAGATTTGTAACCCGTAAGTACTTGAAAACTAATTTGCAACTTTGTCTCTATTTTCCAATATTGTATATTATCAGATGAATTTAACATTTTCCATATTGTCTTCTATAATTGAATCTGTTTTATTCATCTTTTATTCCTATTTCTTTCTTATTTTTTATTTATCTATTTATTTATTGTTCTATTATCATTATCAGTATCATTTTTTTTATTTTTGTTTGTTTGTTTTTGTTTTGTTTTGTTTTGTTGTTGTTGTTGTTGTTTTGTTTTGTTTGGGTTTGGTTGTTTGTGTTTTTATTTTGTTTTGTTTTGTTTTGTTTGTTTGTTGTTTTTTTTTGGGGGGGGGGGGGGGTTCCGGCATATTTATTGTTGCTGTCGGTGGTGGTGATGGTGGTGGGTTTTTGTTTTTTGTTTTTTATTTTGATGTTGTTATTTGTTTTTGTTTTTTATTTTGATGTTGTTATTTCTTTTTGTTTTTAGCTGTTGTTGTAGGGGCTGAGGGATGGGGATCTCGTCTTTTAAATGTTTTATTTCATGTAAGGATAACTAAACAGGGACTATCCTGAAAACTACTTCAAAGAACAACTACCACCAGACAACTACCGTCCTATAGGACAAATTTCTCGGATAATTATCGATATATAAATTCAACGTTACTTCATTAAACGAAATTATAAAGCTGTTCGAAAATTTATTTATACATCTATGAACATTCAAGTTAGCATATACATGTACAGTCAGAAATCAACATAGACATAAACAAATACATATGTTTAATAAGCTATTTATTATATTTAACTCATCTATCATCCGAATTAATTGATGTAAGCATGCTGCGTTCCAAGCTCTATCGCTTTAACCATAATTTTCCTTTATTCTCCCAAAGCTTCTAAATCGAAAGCACTCTTGCAATTGTCCCTGAAAATTTCGAAATACTTGAACTTCGCTTGAACTTGGATTACCCTCGGTTATCAGGGGGCAGAGTGAAAGGAAGTCCTCAATTCCATTTTTCTTCGAATTGGGTTAAATGATTCGCGAAGTTGAGACAAGGGATAACATGCATGGCTGCCATTGCCGGGTGGTGAGTGAGAGTCACCGAGAGGGTCTCCAAGTCACGACACAAGCATGGACCGACTTCGTAGTAGGTCAATGGTTCAAGGATAGCAACGTGCGTATTTTTCTCTTTCTCTCTCTCTCTCTCTCTCTCTCACCCTTTCTCTCTTTCTCTTCAATTTCTCTCATCTCCATTCCCTCTTTTCTTTCATTCTCTCCCTCTCCTCCTCTTCCTACCCCTGCCTCTTTCCCCCTCTCTCTGTTTCTTACTCCTCTACACTTTATTTATTTTTAAATCTCTCCTTCTACCATCTCTCTATAATCTTTCTCCATCTCCGACGATTCACCTCTCCGACCTCCCATAAGAATCCCCATAACCCTCCCCCTTTCCACTTCTCTTTACCCCTCCCCCTCGCTCTCTCTCTCTCTATACACGCACCCACATACACACCCATACACACACACACACACACCCACACACACACACACACACGTTTACATGGCTTTACTTCCGAGGACAACTATTGTTCCTCTATTGTTACTCGTCCTCGGACAGTCGACGGAATAAGGCATAAATTCATTGTTCGACGTTCGAGGACTATTGTCCGCCTTCCGAGGACCATTGTTGTCATGATTTTTTTTTTGTTCTCTGTCCGAAAATGTCCTCGGACATAATGCTAAACAAACGCACACACACAGCTTTACATGGCTTTACTTCCGAGGACAAGTATTGTTCCTCTATTGTTCCTCCGTCCTCGGACAGTCGACGGAATAAGGCACAAATTCATTGTTCGACGTTCGAGGACTATTGTCCGGCTTCCGAGGACCATTGTTCTCATGATTTTTTTTTGTTCTCTGTCCGAAAATGTCCTCGGACATACGGCTAAACACGCCCACACACACACACACACACACACACAATAGATACACGTATATATATATATATATATATATGCAGCAATGGAATCACCAACATGAGAGTCTACTTGGGATAGCCCCCAACATGCGGGCATTTCCATTGCTGCATATATATATATATATATATACGAAAGTTGAAAAATTGAGTACTTCCAAAGAGTGCTCTATGCCTTACAGCAGAGCATATTAATCAGCTGAAATCCTAACAGGATGTAGGCACACACAATGTCCCAAAAGAAAAAAAGAAAAAAACCACCAGACCGTGAAATCGACCCAGAAAGCATCGCAGATACCGAACACCAAAGCCAAGCTCATTATCCCTGAGGAGTGTTTTGAGAGAGGCACGAAACCTAAGGTCGGATTGAGCAGGTACACCATTGATATATATATATACAAAAGTCAATGATATCCGCAGGTTTGCTTCCACAAGCGCTTTCGTTTAATTCTTCAGGTGGAATGTGGATTGCACCTGAAGAATTAAACGAAAGCGCTTGTGGAAGCAAACCTGCGGATATCTACTTTGTCTTTATTCTCGGAGTGAACTGATTCCACCTGAAGAATTAAACGAAAGCGCTTGTGGAAGCAAACCTGCGGATATCTACTATGTCTTTATTCTCGGAGTGAACTGATTCCACCTGAAGAATTAAACGAAAGCGCTTGTGGAAGCAAACCTGCGGATATCTACTATGTCTTTATTCTCGGAGTGAACTTTATCTTACTTTAAATTTTATATATATATATATATATATATACGTTGCCTTTCTTGTTTGAAGGGGTAAAATCGGACAGGGTTCCGTTATTGGGCCAATCCTGTGTAATTACTTTACAGCCGATTTACTTGAAACTGTCTGATCCCCCTAGCTCCCACAATATGCTGATGACACAGTTTTGTATCGTGACGTTTATTCCGACAGCGACTCTAATTTGTTCCACTCTGACTTGGATAACATACTTCTGTGGTGTGTTAACAATGGCATGGTCCAGAATTCATCTAAGTGTAAAGTAATGCACGTAACTAATTAGTACCTTCTGTTTACTCCATTGATGGAAATCAAATTGATGTAGCTGAGTCGTATTTCTATTTAGGGCTCACACTCTCACAAGATCTCAGTTGGAAGAACCATGTTTAATATATTATTGTAAATAAAATGTTGTATGCTCTGTGGGTTTATCCGACGTACCGTAAAATCTAGAAACCCAGCTATTCTCACAAAACTATGAAAATCTCTTGGGTTTTTCATGGCTCTCAACTTTGCTGATACAGCTAGAACAAATATAAATTCTTATTAAGTCCTGATTTTGCACCTTTTCACAAACGTAGCCTCTGATCAATCGAGCGTAAAATATCGCCAGCTCTTTAGGTGTCATTTAATAGGAGACACCTTAGCTATTCACAGGTATAATATATTTTGCTTCAAATACTTTGAAATATTTATTAGGGGAGACTTTTTCTAACTGTTAACCTTTTTTTAAAAATATATATATATATTACTCTATTTGCAGCCATAGGGGTGAATCCTTTTATCTCAGCCTATTGTTATCATTCCCCGTAACGCCCGTCGAACTTCCCCGCAACGCCGAATTTCTATTGTGGCGGAATAAACCGCATTGTTAGGATTCCCCCTATAGTCGGAAATAGGGATATATAAATTATGTATATATATATATATACTGAACTACAAAAGAAACGTCGCACTTTTCAAATTGATATCTTTTACACATGATATTGGAATTTGATACGTAAAATCACATTTTATGCTTTTTTAACATCACAGATATGGCATTGACCGTCCATAACACATCATCATAACAAAATGTGATTTCTGTGTAGGATTAAAACTCATATCCTTTCCGTGAACATGGTAGTGCACTCGAGCGCAGCTTTTTGAAAAAACATGATGCACATGCACATCCTCTATCCAGTGGGTTTAAAAGGGACCCAAAACCTTCATCCTGTCATTCGTTTCCTGAGCGCTGTCACCATGCCACGTCTGACTCGAAACCAGAGGGAACAAGCCATCGGACGTCTTCATGCTGGCCAACGTCCTAGAGTCATTGCCAACGACTTCAATGCAGCGTTCGGACAGCAGAGAGTCTGCGGGAGCGATACAATGCAACCAACAGCACCAACGATCGTCCCAGTATGCACATTCTCCACTCCCTGGGGAGCATTCCAGCCAGTCGCCTGTTAAGCGCACACATGCTAAGCAAAGGACATTACCTTTCGCCATCCTACCGGGTACCCATTTAACACCTGGGTGGAGAGTGGCAAATGTAGATTAACGTCTTGCCAAAGGACGCTAGTGCTGCGGTGGGATTCGAACCCCGGACCTAAAAACAAAGCAAAACATTTTCTCAGTTTTCACTCTTGAATAAAGAATATGTTTCATTGTAAATAAAACAGTTTCAAACACATACATGTGCGACGTTTCTTTTGTAGTTCAGTATATATCACTGGATGGTACGTTAGCGGGACAGTGAACAATGAGGTTTATTCCGTCACAATACATTGCTGTACATTAGCAGGACACTCGCGGACATTAGCAGGACATTCAGACAATGCTCCTAACAAAGCACTGTCCTGCTAAGGTACCATATAGAGTTATATATATATATATATATATGATGATTGCAGTCCACGTATTGGCAAAATTATTAAACAAGTAGAACACAGTAGAAATGCATTGATTGCCAACTGAAATTTATTAAATCCGAATTTTCGGAGGCCTCCTCCTTTAATCTTGCGTTGTTAGTTTATATCCTGAAGAAGGGGGAGCCCCCGAAATTCGGATTTAATAAATTTCAGTTGGCAATCAATGCATTTCTACTGTGTTCTACTTGTATATATATATATATATATATATATATATATATATAATCCGAGGTAGGATGGTTAAATCAACACGGCTACTGCCAGTTTCATGCTTCAAGATAAAGCAATCATCAGGCCGTCGATGAAGAAACAGAGAATAAAGTTGCCTTTAATAATTCCAAAACATACAATGAAAACAGTTACTACTAGAGGTACAACGGGTCAGCTTGGAATCGGTTTCCTTGTATGTTTTGGAATTGGAATTTTGTTTTGGAATTATTAAAACCGCTAAAAAGTAGCTACTTAATAACTTGCCAGCGTCATCATCTATTGTTTGCTTGATTGGTCTTACTACAAAAGAGTCTCACAATTGGAGTATATGAATAGGGCGCTTCTTTTTTAAAACAAAAGCGCACTCCCTTTGATTGAATGTACTTACGCCATGTCCATTTTGTATAATACATGTATTCTGGTATCTCTAATGTCATTATATACCTTGTATATATATATATTTAAGCAGAGAAACAAAATCTTATATTCCACCTGAAGAATAAACGAAAGCGCTTGTGGAAAAATCATCTCTGCTCGCTCTGCGTATTTTCTCTCCGTGTTACCTATTTATTTTATATATATATATATATGTGACGCACAAAAGTGAGGTGAATAAAGACTCAGAGTTGCGGTCCAGGTTCTTTTGATGTCATACTTTAATTCTCGTTATCAAGTAATAGATATACAAGACGAAGAGAAAAACCCTGAAAGTACAATAGAAAATAAAGAATCATAAATTGTCATATTCATAGAGAGTTTCATTGTACAAACAATCATTAATAAAAGTAGTAAGCTGATAGCTCGACTCTACTATTATCACATTAAATGTTTCCAATCCACTTAACCCTTACGCTATCGCACAACAAAATATGGCGTTATATAAACAAATAAAAGAATAGGGTAGAGGTAAAGAGTAAGGGAGAAGCAAGGAATGCATCGAAGAATTTATATATAAACACTTAAGCTAACCTGAATATATGTATATACATGTATGAACGAGTGAACGTAATACTAAACTCAACTTAACGCTTAAACGCTTAAATGAAACAGTAAAATATGATAATGTCAACAAAAGTTTCGTACCTAAACATAAAATAACAATAACTAATTGAATAACGAAATAGTGATTGACTATAAACTTGATAAACTTCACTTGTGATACAAATAGAATATCAAAATAAAACCAGACTAAAGTTAAACCAGATTAAACTTAAACCGGATTAAATCTATAGTATGAACAGACCTTTGTACTCCTGATGTACAACTACTCCCTGTTAATGAGTTGTCTTAGTGTGAACAAGGCTAGGCCTTGAACAATGTAACTACATTCCCAGAGTGACCATCATCCCTTGTGTAAACATTGACCGTAAAGCTACACAGAACTACATGTACAGCACTGGTGGGCATGTGATACAACACTTCAGCACTCTACTATATAGTTTCTATGAATGATCCCTCATGGTCAGCACACAGCACATACTAGGGACAGGTTTACTCTCACTACTCAATAGAATCCTAAGAATATATCGCCTAGCAACTAATCTTACTTTACAGAGTTAGTAATAAACTTACTCTACAAAAATGATCAAATCCTCTCAAGCGGTATCATTTTGAATAAAATCCGAAATATATGCTCGACAAAGAAACCCTTATTTCTGTCCCTACAGAAATTATCCAACATATAACATTCCAACAGTTACGCACAGATTGTACAAATTAATACTGATAAAATGGCAATGTTCAATATAACAAACAATAATACATCTCCTCAACGAGATATAAGCGGACGTTCAGTTACGAAGCATGATTGGATTATATAAATCAATGGAACTATGCAAATCTCATAGGGGAAATATAACAAGTATCCATGCAAATCATGTTCAATAAAATACTTCTAAACATTTGTCTCCTACGACAAATCATATCGAATCCAGCACAAATAGCAATTTCTAACGTAATTCCATCCTTATGACAAGAAATATGAAATACCTTTAAAACTATGAACACAATAAAATGAATATATAACTCAAGGAAAATACAAAGTTATTCTCGACATATATTCAAAATCATCAAGAAAAGATATTCTTACTTTCACAAATTACAATTAATTCAGATACAGTATATATTTGGCAATATATGAAATGGTGTAATAAAATTAAACTTACCCCTATTGGATGGAATTTGTCATGAAAAAGTCAAGGTTTGGTCGAGTTCCCTTCTCTATAGATGTTGTCTCGAAGATAGCAATGAGGTAGAATGAATGGTTTTCACCCTTCCCCATTTGGGTGGGCAGTATTCTTCCCTGCCTCCACCCTGTGGGTGGTAACCACAACATTCTTTAGAGATGACTATAAGACCTTTCTACTGGACAAGGGAAGTGACCCAATGGAGTTTACAAGAAAATTACTGTTTAGAAACTGTCCAGTATAGATTATAACAAGTTACATTTAAATGGTTTTATCTAAGACTAAATTATCAGAAATATTATCATGTTATGAGATTTCGGGCTGTCACATATATATATATATATATATATATAATTTTATAATCCATAGTTGAGTGTGTGGTGGGGGTGTATGTGCATGGATGTGAGGGTGTGTGGGTGTGTGTGTGTGTTGTGTGTAGGCGGTAGGCCTACACTCTTAAAACTACGTGGTCGGATATTGCGTGGTCGAATTTATTCAACCATGTTTCGCGGTTGTTTTCGATTATAATGCTCCCGCTGCAGTTAAAGGAGAATTATCCCCACGAGACTTTTATCATTGACCTAAAACAGAATTCTAAACAGTTTCTGATAAAGTAAAAACATCGTATATTCGAGAATCGAGAGGATGGGAATTGTCGATTGAATCCTCCGATTTTTATTGTTCTCGAGAGTAAAGCAGCGTCGCCATGTTCCCGGTGCGATCGGGCTGTGTGACGTAGGGCATGGAGTTGGCCGTAGCGCATTGTAATTGGCTCGCAATAGTTCACCAACATTATTTTAAAAAGAGTTTATTATTATTATTAATAATAACATAAATTACGCAAGAGTTCATAATTAAATTAAATAAATCAATTTATATTATCTACGTAACTATCACATTTGAAAAACATTTATTAGAGTAAAATAATCATCGTAAGTAAAACGTGTTCCAGGACACACAAGCTTGATTATACGATTCGCCCGGGCATAAGCTTAGCCCGCAGATCTACGTGATAATCGGCCTCCGTGAAATGATCACTGCAGATCACATCATTTTTCCGATCAAGTTTGAAGTCTTTTCCTTGGAATTTTTCCACGTTCAATATGGTCACCCAACGCTTGAACAATTGCTGACATTTCTGCGGGTCTGGGAACTGATCATGATGGAATGATTTCCCTATCGTTTTCTTGCAACAGTTACAACAGCCGAACGCTTGACAATACACCATGTTTACCGTGTGTATATGCAGCGCGCGCTTCATGCAACCTAGCTACTAGCTAGTGAGTTCTCCATCCCCTACGTCATCACGCGCAAGGTTTTATGGGAAATTTAGAGAAAATGGACGCCGCCAGTAGGAGTAGACGACGTTGTAATCATCGTAAAAAGTGGTCTCTATTTTCTGCTCTTACAACGGCATCAGTTGGTCTAAAACGGTGATTTTTATATCAAATTAAATGTTATTTTATTCACTATGACCCTATTGACATTTAAAAGCCTAGGGATAATTCTCCTTTAATGCGTGGTCATTTTGACCACACACAAACTGGTGGAGGATATATCGAATGGTTGGCTAAGTACAGCGTGCCTTCTATTAAACATGTCTAACAGGAATACGTCTTAAAGCATAGCAGCTAGTCTTCAGCGTATCAATAAGCCATCACAATAATGTTTGCATATGAATCTAGCAATCTAACTGATATGTACAAGTAGAATCATTGATTATACTGTAAAGTAAATGTTATCATTCCATTGTTGGTTAATTCATTGATTTAGTGAGTAACAAACTGATGACTTTTCATGGAATTACATTTTTCGTGCTGGGCATTCGGGAACAGATATTTTGAACATGTATTTAGATGTGTTCACAAAGCTTGCAATTTTTAGTGATCTGTCCAACTGATTACATGTTATAATATACTATTAATACATGGTTCGGAGTGCGTTGCTGCGATCTGGCAACACAAAGGTTTTTATCGTGGTGTACTATACGCACGAGGCGCAAGCCGAGTGTGTTTGACACCACGATAAAAACCTGCCAGATCGCACTAACGCACGAACTCACAACCATGTATTAATACTTTTATAAATATGATTATGAAGTCTGTAAAAATGGTTACGAATCCCATAGAAACGCCAAGAGTCGCACAGTCATGGAGGCTGCCATTTGCTTTCCTGCATGACATCACAGAAGCGCAGCCAACAAAAGTCATGCGCGTTTCCGTGCGCGCACGTAATCCCTTCGCTAAAATGACAATTAAACTACGCGATTTCATTGCGTTTTACTACTACTATTAACTCTTTTCAATACCTTTCCATTTAAAAAACATTGAACGACGTTATTTTGTTTAAATTAACACGCGAAGCTATGATCATTACGCATGTGTCCTCAGTGTTTAGTACAAGGCGGTTTTGATTAATTCTTCCAATGCGAAAGAAAGTTTTAGTTCAACCTCCGCTACGCTACTTACAGTTAAAGTGGTATTGTCCCCATACATATTAACATAACTATCAGATATACAAGTTGGTAAAGTTTTTACATAGATGGAAATTAATAATGGACCAATATAGGTCCCTGTGGTACCCCCATCAATAAGTTAATGGATTAGTTTTCGCACCTTTAGAATGAACAGACTGTTCACTACCTGTTAAATAAGATCTGAACCATTGATCATGTATCATTTACCGAACAATTATTTTAACGCGCATGCGCGCGAAAAAAGTAAAAAAGCCTAAAATGGATAAATAGATCGAGACTGTGCATGTCTTGTAGGGCACTGACAATAACAAATTCAATCATATGGAAACGTGATGTCCACTTTTTCGCACTTGATAAAATACGCTCAGTTTTTATAGCTCAAAAACGCGTCCGGAAACCACTCTTTTTGGTTTCAATTCGTCGTAGTTTTCTTAATATTAGCTCAATATCAAAAAGTGAAGCAGTTATAGAAAATTTGAATTTTCAGCTTTAATGTCATGTGAATCAATCTTCATTTCTAAAAAAAGAAAAATACCGTCATTTTACAGTTACATTTTTATGTTTACCCCATTTTTGTGTGAGCGAGGACTGCTGGTGAAGGCCTTCTCTGCCTTCTGCTCTTAATAACTTTGCGCCAAATTAACCTAAGTCAAAAAGTGAAGCGGCAGCTGAAAGTTCAGATTGTTCCAATTCTGTTGACTGACAGTTGTTTTGATTGGTGAAAAAAAAACACCGTCATTTTTTTGTTTCAATTACTGCTTTCATTTTAAAATGTTATTTTTCCCACCTCACGTTGAGATGTAGCAAAATGCAAGGCTACAGTCGTACGCCTACCCCCTAGCCGTCGAGGCCAGGCTATGCACGTTTGACGTGCTGCATAGCCTACACGCACATTCGCTGGAGGCCTGAAGGCCTTATACAGTATGAAATGAATAAACTTTAACTTTTTTAGCATTTCGATTAATCCTGTATTATTTATAGAGTATTTTTCTTTAACTCGCATGTGTGCGTACGTACGTGCATGGGCACGCAAACAGTAAAAATGCATGTAATGAACTAAAATAGACTGTGCATGTGTTATAGGGCATGATATATAAATTCAACGTGGGTAAAATAGCGCGCGCAAAAATGCTAAAAAATGGTCTAGAATCAATTTTGTGCATGTTTCAGGCCATTTTAAACATTCGAAAATTTTCCGTGCGTGCGCACGCGTCAAGGACATTATGACCGTTCCACAGCCCACCTGTATAGTTGTACTTGCTCAACTCTAGTTTGTTATACATTTTAGATCTTACAAAATACAATAGGAGAAAACAATACAGTTCCCCACAAATCAATGTGTGTGAGAGTGGGTGTGTGTGTGCGTTTGTTTAGCATTATGTCCGAGGACATTTTCGGACAGAGAACAAAAAAAAATCATGAGAACAATGGTCCTCGGAAGCCGGACAATAGTCCTCGAACGTCGAACAATGAATTTGTGCTTTATTCTGTCGACTGTCCGAGGACGAGTAACAATAGAGGAACAATAGTTGTCCTCGGAAGTAAAGCCATGTAAACGTGTGTGTGTGTGTGTGTGTGTGGTTGTGTACACGTATACATACATACCAATACATAAAACATACTGCAAAATATTACAGAAAGAGAAAAAAAAAAGAAAAAGAAAAAGAAGGAAGAAGAAGAAGAAGAAAAAAAAAAAAAAACAGGTGAGCAGATGGCGCGCATACAAAGTCTTGATGTGGCAATAAAAATATGGCAGCCCAGGTACAGACTGTAATTATAACAAGATATAGGACACATTATACATCAGTAACTCCTAAGTTAACACTAAAACCCCCTACCATTTTATTTTTGTCTTACCCAGTTCTAATATCAAATAATTAACAAATAAGGAGTAACAAGCACAGACTAATCCTCCCTAAACTTGCACTACGTAAATAACAAAGGCCAAGGAAAGCTTTTATCTCACACACCGGGCAAGGTATCAGAATCATATGACGAGACAGCAAGAACAGATGTCGCCCTCTTACAACTAGCCTGACCGTAAATCATCGAAATCGGTGGATATCATCAACAAACTAAAAACAACAACAACAACGATGGTACTCCGATTATGGTGCGTCGAAGACGGCACCAGAATAAGCTAGAAGTGACGCCGCTATATCATTCATCGAATGGCCCGAGGTGAACATTAGATCGACATGCAAATACATCCTGTCTACATCACAAAATACACCGTTCAACTAGTTTACGTGCATCTCTTTTTTTTTAAGTAATGCGATGCGTAAAGACTCTGCGAATATTTTATGAATAGCATAATAATTAACCCATTGAGTACGGGAGCCGGGTAGCTCCTGTATTAAGTTTATTGGAGTTAATGAATTCAGTAGTCAACGGATGTAGAAAGTACAGGACCAACAAAAGCCAGCATTGTGGAAAGTGTAACATGTATAGTGTCGGGATGACATATTTATATACACGTAGATCGCCCACGAACCAAATAAAGCATGCTTTGCTAATATTAAAAAGAAACGACACGAATTGACGTAGATCTCTCGCTCGAATAGATCTTCGACAAAGCCACGAATGAATGAAATAGCCGTTTCTCTCTTCGATAGTCAGTGGACAATTATAATACATTGCTTTATGTGAAATGCCAATTTACATTTTTATTTGGTAACTACGGTATTTCGGAAAGTATTATACAAGCACTTTAAAAAAAAAATTTTCTTTCATTTTATTTTCACTCAAACAGTGTTATAAATTTAGATACTCACCAACGTAAAAAAGCTAAAAATAGTCTTTACGTGCTGAATTCTGTCTGACAAAGTATTTTTGACGCAGGATTATAAAACTGAAATTCTTTTCATCATGTATATGTTGATCAACAAAGCAGCAACCTGGACAACTTGGGCAGTATGAGTTCACACTCTGTTGCCTTCACTGGCTTGATTGGCGCAGGAACTTATGCAATCGTAATGACGCCTTACGGGGCAACAGGCATATTAAGCCCGGCTCATACGAGGCGTCACTTTGATTGCGTCAGTGCCTACGCCAATCGAGTCTTTGATGGAAATTAATACATTAGCCCGTTATTGAATACCTTTTTAAACGATATCACTTTTTCATGAGGCGCTGAAGACTGTACCAGTCACTGATGCCGTGTTAACGTCAGCAAATGTCGTCTCGTGTGCTAGCAACGGGCCTAATTATCAGTGGAGAAAAGGACTCCTTGTATGCGCCGAAATTTGTGACAATAGTGTGGACGGTGGTATTGTTAGTCTACGATTAATCTATATCAAACTATAATTAGCAGGTGGCGGTGGGCAGAGTTGAATGATGCAAGATATAATTACAGAAACACAAGCATATAATTATTGCGATATTCTTCGCAGTGTTTGTTGGATGTAAACAGAAACAAACAGATGAGCGCTAATAAACGTATAGACTCCTAGTTGGATAGCCATGGGTTCTATACAAAAAAAGGAACAGAATTGAAACGCGCTCGCGTGAAGAAGCGAATGTCACAAATCGTGGTAGGGATCTCCAATCACTCTGTACATTTACATAGTTTAAACAGTTTAAGGTCAATGTGTCGTGTCTACAAGACGCATAAGATATTTCAAATGACAATGAGTCATTTACAGTCTCTGTTCAAGTATAATGACCATGTTTCACCTCGTGGCTAAAAATAATAACATTTCCAAGAAGAAGTACTTTAAATGTGCAAATTTATTGATCAAGCACAAATATAAACATACATTGGCATAAAAATCATTTCCCGGTTGTTTCTGCAAATATACAAAACATCGATTTAACATACTATGAACATGCTATGAATTCATATAAAATAAAAAAATAAACATAGCACAGAACAGGACTTGAATACAAATGATTTAACATAACAATACATGTGCATAAAATAAGAATACACACAACAGCAGAAGATGGTTAAAAGGCAGAAGAAACATGTTGTTGGGCAGTTACAAGCAAAGGAAAAGCAGATGAAAAGATTGTGGGAACAGAAACAGAGTAAACATGGTAAAGGAGATGGAGGCATGTATAGAAGACAGTGAGGAGTAAAAAGTGGCTGGTGTATGGATAGGAAGACAAAATAAAATGCAAGCATAAAATAAAAGAAAAAGGAGAGGGATAGAACAGAAAAATTAGCTTGGGAAATATAATAAAGGGAAAGAAGAAAGATGAAAAAGATGATGAAAGGAAAAGGAGAGAGGGTGACAAGTGGCAGACATGCACGTGATTACAGCATTAACTCTTTAAGTGCCGGTGTCACATATATGTGACAGACAGACTTGTCATTTTCATTCCCCAATTGCTCAACCACAGGAGAGGTATATGGTGGTCAATGTATATCAAAATTTTGAGCATAAATCAAGCATTCCAAATATATGATTGTAATTATATGCTACCATAGATACCTTCAGAGAAAATTGCAGATTAAAAAAAACCAACAACCTTATTTCAGCATTAAACAATAGTAAACAATAGTAAACAAGAAACCAAAAAATAATGTACAAAAAAGAAACTCAAATGTAATTTTCAATAATTCTAATGCATAAAGTTGGGTAAAGTAATAACGTTTGGTATCATGAGAAGTGGTAATAGATTTCCTATAAGTTTTGTGCACAATATTTTGTGAAATAATAGATAGTTAATGAAGTGGAGACATTTGAAAAGTAAGCATTGATCACATGTTTGTAAAATTTTGAAGAGAGCTAAACCCCTTGGCAAAGTAAGAGTTAAATCATTTAAAGAATTATGGTTTTGAATTCAAATGCACATATCAAAAAAATATCAAACAGACAAGATTGGGCTGGGGATTCAGTGTACTATAAATGTATACTTTTTCTAATAAAAATCAAACTCCTGTTCATTTGAAAACGAATTGATTCAAATCGTACATCATGCTCAAAGATAAAATAAAGTTTTGTTGAGAAATAGCACATAGATGAATTTATCATATACGTGTACTGGATTGGTCACATGACTGCCTTTCCTAAATAATATTACTTATTCGCCATTTCTTTTTTAGGTGCGTTCTGAAATGAACAAGGCTAAAGTGGTCTTGGGGATGTAGCATTTTAATTTCTTGGGAGAATTGTTTTCCATTTTTTATTACCTGCTTGTATTGTCATTAAAAAAAAAACTTTGTACATGTAGTTACATAATGCCATAAATGCGGTTTGGAAAACACGAAAAGACCACCATCACCAGAAAAGCAAATAGAATGTAGGGACTACCTTATCGTTTCCCCAAGGGGATCGATTCAGAACCAGTTACTGCGTCATCCTGTAATAAATATCTTGAAATGAGGAGTTCATTAATAACTTGGAAAACGTTATACCGTATTTAGGATGAGGGCGGGCTAGTTTAATTTAGAAATAGGTGTTTAATTTAATATTGTAAACAATTCTGTAATGATACTGCTGAGACAAAATTGCCTGAGGGGAAATCCATCCTTTTTCTTTAAATTTGAGATCATCGGAGGTTCAAATTGGCGAATGTACATGTAATTTATTATCTAGCAAGTTTCTTAACTGTTTCTGAAAATAAATAAATGAGATATAAATGAGAAATAAGAAAATGACACCGTTTACCATTTAGTTTTTGTTACTATTAAAGAAGGACATTCTTTTATTGGACGACATGCAACTTGAGTGAAGCCCCCGAGGAAAAATGTAACTTTAGAGACAATTGGAATTGGAATGTGATAATATTCAAAGGTAAAACGAATGAGCGATTTCCTCCTAATTCCATCACAACAGGATGACCAATTCACCAAATTGAGAACCACATACATATCGTGTTCACTTATGCAGCATTTTAACATTCATAACTTTCTCCTTACGTGTCAAATTGTTTTTTATTTGTAAGAATCTGTATCTCCAATATTTTGTGGGGTCACTTTCCAACTTGCTTCATAGGTTGTATTGCCCTTTCGGATTTTCCTCTTACTTCTCATACGATCACTGGCTTACTGTTGGGGTTGTGGACTTCAGCCCCCCCCCCCCCTCAAAAAAAAAAAAATGAAATACCGGATATAGGTCTAGATCTAAGACAAAACTATGCATATGTACACCCCCCTGAAAAAAAAAAGTTTGGCTAATTACGCCACTGCATGCGATAGATGGGTTATTTAGACCGTCAAACCTATACAAACAGATAAATACATTGATAAAACCACCAACACATAATTATTGTAAGCACAGAAATATTCATAAATGATTTTTTTTCTTTACTTATTCATTGCTGAGTTATCCATGTTTACTTGTTTACCTCTATTCTTCTCTGCACATAATAACCATTTTTCCTCGAAAATTTAGGGTCAATTTTCTAAAACGTTGTGATGGTGTGTGTTTTTTTTCTTTTTCATAAACATAACTCATGACCTTTATGATCATACACTTTATACAGCCAAATCCCCCCCCCCCATATCCGTTTACGTTTTAAACCACCCTCCCATGGGGGAGTCATTGGAATAATAAATTACCTGAATATAAAGGGGCGTTGTTTTGAAAAGATGGTGTGTTCCAAACAGGGGCAAAAGGAAAAACCTCGTGTCCGCATGAACTCCTCTCCAAACGGTATGGCTGTCGTGACTTTAACGCAGAACAAAACGACAACCCCCCCCCAAAAAAAAAATAAATAATAAAATAGAAAATAAATAAATAAATAATAAAAAAAAAAGTAAATAAATAAATAAAATAAATTAAACAAAAATGGGAAAATAGAATAAAAATTTAAAAAATTTGATAATAATAAATAAATGAATAAATAAATAAAAATGAATAGAAATAAAAATAATAATAATAATAATAAATAAATGAATGAATGAAATAAAAATAAATCAATAAATAAATAGAAAATAAAGTTTAAAAAAATAATGAATTAGAGTTGAACAAGTGAATAGGTGAGCGGTAGAACAGTCAGGAAATAAAACGTGTTCACGCCTAGGACAATGGAAATGATTAACAATGCTCTGAAACACATGAAAATTTAATCCTTAAGCATTTTAGATACGTACTACACTAGCGCACGCATTCGCATACATCCGAAACTCGCTTTTTTTCGTGTGTGTGAATGTCACTAATATTTAAATCTCACTAATTGTTCTAGGTGTGAATGCCTCTAATGCCTTATGCTTAAAACACAAACACAGTTTTGGCTCATTACGCCACTGCATGCGATAGATGGCTTATTTAGACCGTCAAACCTATGCAAACAGATAAATACATTGATAAAACCACCAACACATAATTATTGTAAGCACAGAAATATTCATAAATGAATTTTTTTCTTTACTTATTCATTGCTCAGCTATATATGTTTACTTGTTTACCTCTATTCTTCTCTGCACATAATAACCATTTTTCCTCGAAAATTTAGAGTAAATTTTTTAAAACGTTTTGATGGTGTGTGTTTTTTTTTCTTTTTCATAAACATAAGTCATGACCTTTATGATCATACACTTTATACAGCCAAATCCCCCCCCCCCCCAATATCCGTTTACGTTTTGAACCACCCTCCCATGGGGGAGTCATTGGAATAATAAATTACCTGAATATAAAGGGGCGTTGTTTTGAAAAGATGGTGTGTTCCAAACAGGGGCAAAAGGAAAAACCTCGTGTCCGCATGAACTCCTCTCCAAACGGTATGACTGTCGTGACTTTACCGCAGAACAAAACGACGAACCCCCCCCCCCAAAAAAAAAAAAAAAAAAAAAAAATAAAAAAATAAATAAAAAAAAAGAGTAAATAAATAAATAAAATAAATTAAACAAAATGGAAAAATAGAATAAAAATAAAAAAAAATTGATAATAATAAATAAATGAATAAATAAATAAAAATGAATAGAAATAAAAATAATAATAATAATAATAATAATAAATAAATGAATGAATGAAATAAAAATAAATCAATAAATAAATAGAAAATAAAGTTTCAAAAAATAATAAATTAGAGTTGAACAAGTGAAAAGGTGAGCGGTAGAACAGTCAGGAAATAAAACGTGTTCACGCCTAGGACAATGGAAATGATTAACAATGTTCTGAAACACATGAAAATTTAATCCTTAAGCATTTTAGATACGTACTACACTAGCGCACGCATTCGCATACATCCGAAACTCGCTTTTTTTCGTGTGTGTGAATGTCACTAATATTTAAATCTCACTAATTGCTCTAGGTGTGAATGCCTCTAATGCCTTATGCTTAAAACACAAACACAGTTTTGGCTCATTACGCCACTGCATGCGATAGATGGGTTATTTAGACCGTCAAACCTATACAAACAGATAAATACATTGATAAAACCACCAACACATAATTATTGTAAGCACAGAAATATTCATAAATGATTTTTTTTCTTTACTTATTCATTGCTCAGCTATATATGTTTACTTGTTTACCTCTATTCTTCTCTGCACATAATAACCATTTTTCCTCGAAAATTTAGGGTAAATTTTCTAAAACGTTTTGATGGTGTGTGTTTTTTTTCTTTTTCATAAACATAAGTCATGACCTTTATGATCATACACTTTATACAGCCAAATCCCCCCCCCCCCATATCCGTTTACGTTTTAAACCACCCTCCCATGGGGGAGTCATTGGAATAATAAATTACCTGAATATAAAGGGGCGTTGTTTTGAAAAGATGGTGTGTTCCAAACAGGGGCAAAAGGAAAAACCTCGTGTCCGCATGAACTCCTCTCCAAACGGTATGACTGTCGTGACTTTACCGCAGAACAAAACGACGAACCCCCCCCCCCCCCCCCCAAAAAAAAAAATAAAAATAAAAATAAATAAAAAAAAAATAAAAAAAAAATAAATAAATAAAAAAAAAAGTAAATAAATAAATAAAATAAATTAAACAAAATGGAAAAATAGAATAAAAATTAAAAAAAATTGATAATAATAAATAAATGAATAAATAAATAAAAATGAATAGAAATAAAAATAATAATAATAATAATAAATAAATGAATGAATGAAATAAAAAATAAATCAATAAATAAATAGAAAATAAAGTTTAAAAAAATAATGAATTAGAGTTGAACAAGTGAATAGGTGAGCGGTAGAACAGTCAGGAAATAAAACGTGTTCACGCCTAGGACAATGGAAATGATTAACAATGTTCTGAAACACATGAAAATTTAATCCTTAA
Organism: Heliocidaris erythrogramma; assembly: GCA_025617745.1. Taxonomy (NCBI): domain Eukaryota; kingdom Metazoa; phylum Echinodermata; class Echinoidea; order Camarodonta; family Echinometridae; genus Heliocidaris; species Heliocidaris erythrogramma. The sequence goes on from CM046859.1 coordinate 30,629,737, forward strand.
GCATTTTAGATACGTACTACACTAGCGCACGCATTCGCATACATCCGAAACTCGCTTTTTTTCGTGTGTGTGAATGTCACTAATATTTAAATCTCACTAATTGCTCTAGGTGTGAATGCCTCTAATGCCTTATGCTTAAAACACAAACACAGTTTTGGCTCATTACGCCACTGCATGCGATAGATGGGTTATTTAGACCGTCAAACCTATACAAACAGATAAATACATTGATAAAACCACCAACACATAATTATTGTAAGCACAGAAATATTCATAAATGAATTTTTTTCTTTACTTATTCATTGCTCAGCTATATATGTTTACTTGTTTACCTCTATTCTTCTCTGCACATAATAACCATTTTTCCTCGAAAATTTATGGTAAATTTTCTAAAAACGTTTTGATGGTGTGGTTTTTTTTTTCTTTTTCATAAACATAACTCATGACCTTTATGATCATACACTTTATACAGCCAAACCCCCCCCCCATATCCGTTTACGTTTTAAACCACCCTCTCATGGGGGAGTCATTGGAATAATAAATTACCTGAATATAAAGGGGCGTTGTTTTGAAAAGATGGTGTGTTCCAAACAGGGGCAAAAGGAAAAACCTCGTGTCCGCATGAACTCCTCTCCAAACGGTATGGCTGTCGTGACTTTACCGCAGAACAAAACGACAACCCCCCCCCCAAAAAAAAAAAAATAAATAAAAAAAGTAGTAAATAAATAAACAAAATAAATTAAACAAAAATGTAAAAATAGAATAAAAATTAAAAAAAATTGATAATAATAAATAAATGAATAAATAAATAAAAATGAATAGAAATAAAAATAAAAATAATAATTAATATATAAATAAATGAATGAATGAAATAAAAATAAATCAATAAATAAATAGAAAATAAAGTTTAAAAAAAAATATAAACTAGAGTTGAACAAGTGAATAGGTGAGCGGTAGAACAGTCTGGAAATGAAACGTGTTCACGCCTAGGACAATGGAAAAGATTAACAATGCTCTGAAACACATGAAAATTTAATCCTTAAGCATTTTAGATACGTACTACACTAGCGCACGCATTCGCATACATCCGAAACTCGGTTTTTTCGTGTGTGTGAATGTCACTAATATTTTAATCTCACTAATTGCTCTAGGTGTGAATGCCTCTAATGCCTTATGCTTAAAACACATACACAGTCAATTCTAGTCCATTTTATGCATTTTTACACATTGATTGCGCGTATGTGCTCGTACGCGCACGTTCAAGAAAATATTCCAGGGGCCTGTAACATAAAGAGATACAATAAATCTTGCGATCAATTTTTAACTCTTTAGTACATAGTTTGCCATGGACTTACGATTAAAATCAATTGTAAGATTGATTGTATTCTTTATGTTTCAGGCCCGAGAAATCATATAGGATTAATCAAAATGCTAAAACAGTCAAGGATTAGTCATTTTCAAGCAGAATAAGGCACTTATGGTTATTTATGCGCGTGCAAAAATTTAAAATGTTTAAAATGGCCTGAAACATGCCCGAAATTTATTCTAGACAATTTCTAGCATTTTCAGATTTTGCACGCCTACACTATGTTAGAATCATTTCCCGTGTGATTAATGTGCATAATACCAAATATGGTTATAATGACCCTTTATTGCAGAGATATAGCATATGTCAGAATTTTACTAAATGGCGCCTACATGACGTCACGGTCCATTGAATATGTTAAAAACATTATCAAAATTTGAGTACATTTTAATAAGCCGTTTTGAAGATATTGTGCGAACAAAAAGTGGGTAGAAATAAAAACCTAATAAGAAAGTTTCGTACTAAAACATGAAAAGTTCAAAACTTTAAGTACAGCCCACCTAATAAATATCGTTTTGTTTTTTGTTTTTTGTTCTTCTTTACAGTAATCTTTTTACAGGACCATCAATAAAATAACTTCACAACCATTATAAATGAAAAAAAAACACTTCATATTGTCATTGAATCTTTTCATTTCGACGTGTTTTTATAGGCCTGAATTATACATCATATTTACTACTTGTCTTTTTTCTCATATGGAAGGGTGTTTTGCACGTATATACATCACTCCTATTTAATATAGAAAATGCAAACGTATGTGGCAGAACGCAATATGATAAAATAAGAAGGGGAATTTTGTTTCCCCCATGTACAGACTGTGTATAGCCTATTTTCAATATTTACTGACGGACGCTTTGAAGTGTCGAATATAATGTTAATAAAACGATTACCTTTACACATGATACATTTGGTTCTTGCTATCAATTTAAAATAATGAAAGGGATTTTCAGTGCACCTCAACAATCGACAAAACAAGCATTTTACTTTTTGTGGGAACAATAATTTTAAAATTTGACAAAAATGTTGTTCTGAAAAGATATAAAACAAAATTACTAGTTTCTGACACACTCCATTAATTTTCTCTCTTTATCTGCTTATTGACGTCATGGTCCACGTGATCCATCGGCATGACAGGACATTGTAATTGCTGCACGTCTTCTTTGTATGTTCATACTCAAACTGGGATGTCAGCTGTAACATGTACCTCATGCACATGTATACGTTTTATGCTTGTTTTTTCTTCTTATTTTCTTTTCAAGGTCTATCACATGCACAGATTAGTGTTGACATCACTCTCTTATAGTCCATTTGACACTCCTATCTAGTCAATAGCGAAGCTAGAAAACTTGCGTACACTGAAGTTTTTTGTTGATTTGTGATCTTATGTGGTCCTAGAACAATTTCAGCTTTGTTGCCCAAAGGGCAACATTAAGCAATTTTCATAATTTGCATAAATCCAAATTGGCGCCTGGTAGCTATATTTAAACCCTACTTTTGAACTACATGTCACATACTAGTATGATGCATGTATATAGGGTTTCGAGGGACGTATAATTAATTTTTAACGCAATTTTTGCAATTTAAGGTCACGTTTAGGTCATAAAGGTCAATAAAGGTCAAATTTGTTACATGTTTACATGACGTTAGATTTTAAACTGTTATAGATCTCTAATGTTTAAAATGAAGGGGCTTTGGTGTGGAGAACTAATCTCTGAGATCATTCATTCATTTATTGGTCAGAAGGGATCAATTAAGGTCACAGTTGAACTGGATATTATGGACAGTAGTCTGTTTAGATATGATTTGTCTTTGACGGTATGTGGTGCCGAATACCTTGATGATGTTGTGTTTTCAGTTTAAGTCGAGTTCACAAACTGAAGGTCAGGTCAAAGTTCAATCTTACCCCTGGGTCACAAAGTCAAATTCAAATACAGCGTATCAGTCATTTTGAGTTAATTTTAGTTAACGCAACTTTTCGAGGTCCATGAAATGTCAAGCCGACTAGTAGTGCGGGAAAAATGGGTAAAGCTTTAATACGTGATCTCCATCATGTCCATCGCTGTTGGGGAAACACCAAAATTTGACATCTTTAAAAGCATTTTAATGTTCTGCCAAATTTAGGTTACAAGGAGATCATGATTGGACAAGGCAATTTGGCAGAAACAAAACTGCCCTCTTATTTCTTGTTGTTTCTTTATTCATTCTATGTTTTACAATTTATTTTCAAGACCCTATTAAATACTGTATTTTGTTACAATTCTGGATCCTGAGGGGCACAAAGGGCGCTTCCCCTAGTTTTAACAATTACCTGAAATAGCATATAAGGGTTTGCGTGTATTCATCTATGTTTGGCTTCCTCCCACATGTACGTTAGTATGAAATTGGGGGCGCGGCGGAGGAACACTCCCTCTGTATTTCAATTTTTAAATTTGTTACGAACGCACTGTGTAAAAGACTATTGCAATCAGTGGAATAGAGACAAGGCTATACGTGTCCCCTCCCAATGGAATGTCGTTAGAAGAAAAAAATGAATGAAAATAATGAAAGGACGAAATGGAGAAAAAAAAGGAGCGAGGAAGGCAATGTGAAGATAATATGGTTGCACTCCCTTCCACACCTTCACCATGTTCGATTACTACTTGTTTG